>JAKRZM010000870.1:15121-44883 GCA_036379175.1 Heliconius cydno galanthus
GTTTAATACGTGCGCGGTGTTCTGCTGTAATCTACCTTTGGCAATACATACATAACCTACTCTTTTAACTGATACGTACGCAATAGCATCATAACCATTACTCTCTCTTGCCGATCTACAATAATCACAATAAAAATATTATTCAGATATACATACATATAAAAATATTAAAAATCTACATAAAAGAAAATGTACATCTGCTCAACTTACTGCATTTATTTAGTTATATTAATATTATATTATTTTCACTTATAAAACAATCTTACTACTTTGAAATGGAATAAAAGGTTTGGTACTTTTAACGCAAATAGCGTTACCTACAATATGAAACTAGTTAGGTTAGGTTACATTACAGTTTTAAATAAATAATTTCAAATAAAATAACATAAGATATTATTATCTATCCCTACCCCAAATCGACATAATATTACTAGTTAGACAACAAAACTTATCTTCGCATTTTTACTCCTTGCATTTCTGCGGCGATGAAATCACTATTATTCGATAAATAATCGGCAACCATAAATCCATCTATTAAGGGTAGGTTATCCGATTGCCCTTTTTCGAATCCCTTATCCATTTAAATTAATTGGATTAACACTTTAGCACAGGTAAGTATTAAACAAACAAAGTACTGCGCGAGATCTCCTAACTATCACCGGCGACTAGCGAGTTGCAAGACCTGTGACGTCACCGCCGACCGCGGGACTGTAAGCGGCATTTAAAATTTTTGCAAACTTCAAATGCCTGTAAAATCATAACTACTTGGTTTTTTTTAATGAAACAAAAACTAGTGTATTAGTATACGTAAAAACTTTACTGTAACGAACTTTGAAGCATTATTTCATACCTATTACCATTCCTCATTGACCAAAAATTGCTGTCATCATTGCAGATATTACACAGACAAATGTTATTTTTATAGAAATAATTCTTTTAGTTATGAAAGTAAAAAGTTGGTTTGGTTATAGTTGCTAATCTCAATATCTGCTGCTTTAAATTGAAAACCAATGCTGTATTGGATCAACCATTTATCAAGGAAGGCTATATTCTATTATCTTAATAGCTTTAGAGACAGTTGTGACACTTGGATAATTCCATCTTGAGGCAATGATATATTTTATTTTCATTTTCCTCGCTCTGATAATGAGGCAATGTCCAATTAATACAGAATGTCCCTTGAATTGGGGAATGGAATCGTCTTAATGAGAACAGAGAGTCTTACTAGTCTAAGCCCAGATTTCCTCTGTTTATCCTGCTATATGCGGAATACAGCATAAAGCTAAAATAATTAGCTGTATTGCACCGCACCTGTGATCAGATTTACTTTAGAATGTGTACAGAAAATATATATATATATATATATTCACCAATAACTTTAGCACATCTCAAGTAAAATTTCTCAAAAAAATACAAATTTTTAAAGTTTCTCCATAACACAAATACAATCTTAGTATAAAAATAATCAATTGAAAAATATTTACAAAAAAAATCTTACGAAATGTTTATTCTATATCATTGAGAAGATCATTTGTAAAACAATGTAGTATTTTTTATTAATTAAAGGTTATCATACCATACAAATTTACTTTGACAGAGATAAGACGATTTGGTTTATGTAAACAAAACTTTAAGGCTATAAACTTGACATCTTCTAAAGCACAGTGGCGTGCAAGTGTGTAATGTGTGTGTAACTGGGACATTTTCTGATTGTGTATGTAAAATAAAATTTTCTTTCAAAAAGTGGAACAAGCATCCATTCTCACAAACTTTCAAATTTACAATATTGTAAGTAAGATATAAATCAAGTAATAGTATGGTATATAGAAGTACAAAATTATAACTTTAGACTTACTCTTTCCATAGCTTCTCCTAGCATATGGGCTGATGAGTGCCAAAATACTGCTTGAGCATCTGTATTGTCCCATCTAAGGAGCTCCAACTTGCAGTCACCTTCCAAAGGTCGATCGAGATCCCATAACGCATTGTTCACCCGAGCCACAATGGTTGAATCAGCTAGGCCTTGACTGCAAAAATGCTTAAATATAAAATTTCAGTTTCAAAGCAGTGTATCCTGCATATAACAGGGTAGAATTGAACTTATTGCACTGAGACCTCTCATTTTATCTTGTTACCAGAGAGCAAATGAAAAGAACTCATTCTTCAAAATGTATTGAACCCACAACCACTTTGTTTACAATCAAATGCTGTGCTTTTGTACCACAATGGTCCCTAATCACTTATTTTACACAATATAAAACCTCCTGATTAAATACATACATAATTAATTAGACATAATAAGTTATTGCAATAGATGTTTCAACATTAAAAAAAACAATATAGGTCATACATAATACATTATGTCGTCACTAATTGTATTTGATAAGTGACCGGTCAAAAGTTTATCAGTAACATAATTATATTGACCTTCAAACAAACTTCCTCTTGGTTTTACCTTCTCAATACTTGCAAATTGGAAAAAACCCTCACAACATATACCCTTACATATTAATATATTTTCCCACATAACAAAGTAGACAAAAAAAACCTAAGAGTTTAGACACTACATTCATCACTTGCCATACAATTTTTAAGGCATTGTCAGTGTTTAGTCATTCAAATTTTGGAAATGAAAATAGTTTAAACATCCTATCCACTCCTTCAAGTGGGAATTGAACTCACAGCCATGGTTTGCAGTCAACAACCATTCCATCACCAAAATAGTTAGCAATTTATGATTTTTAACTGTAATCTCTATGAAATAAACTTTAAATTTTAATAAAATGTTCATGAGAATGAGAAAATGCTTTAATTATTTAGGTTAACCACAACTTGTGGGTGATATATAACATATTATAGTGATTTTTGCAGTAGCAGTTTATAATTTATTAAATTTTAACAATTACTTATTTAAACAAAGTACCTAACTATAACTATAGCAATATAAGATATGATATCTATAAATGAATACTTACTATTCACTCCAAAACTCGCTTGTTAGCAAATAAATAAGGTGTCAATTTATTTAAAATTGCCAATAAAATGTGTCATATAGCAATAAAAGCACAAACAAAAATAAAAATGTATGAAATATGGAGTGTGATAAGTTATGATACAGGTCAGCTGTAGTAAAATTGAACTTTAGTGGTGATTTTATTTTAACTAAATCATAGTTAATAAATGATAGATAGAATTAGTATATTTTTAAACAAACAAATATAGTACTTATAAATAATAAGCAAATCACTATACACACAAAAAAGCAAAACAATAAAAAAATGGCTATTTTAAGCATTTTGAACAAACAATGCATACAATTGATAATTTATTACCTAATTCCCTTGGCCACGTCGTAGGGGGTGGTCTTCCACGCTTTGGCTTCAACAGTTTTGCCATCAGGTAGTGTGACTACAATACTCAATTCCGGTTTGGATGCCATTTCTTCATCATACTGAGCTTTATATTTATCCCATAGATCTAATCGCCTTTGTATGTATTCAGGCCACGGGTTCAATTCCGCGACGCCGCCACTACAACTATTGCATTCTTCCTTTTTCTTCTTTTCCTTCATAGCTTTTTTTTGAGACTGTAAGTAAAAAGTTCGCTTAATTTTTTAATTCACAACAACAACAATTTATGTTTTGAATGTTAGTGAAAATGATGTAACACGATTTTGAATTGCATTATGTCAATATTATTTGATGACGACGACTAGCAAAGTAAAAGGTTATATGAATAACTAATCATACATTACAACAAATTTAACGCCGCAAAAGATAAAAATTGTCACTTTGAAATGCTAAATGCTGTTAATTATAAGACAAGAAAAGCGGCAATTTATGTAAATCTATTGATTTCAGGGATTATAATTCATTCCACTTTGTGATGAAATCCTACGAACCCATGTGGCGTAGCCTTTGAAGCGGACCACGCAGATTCTACGTAATTTGAACAACTGTATCATCTTTTATGTTTTAATTTAGCGAATAAGGTTAAAAATTAATATTGTGCTCAAAATCCTGCCTTTTCGTTTATATTTAGATCCTGAATTCCTTCCGCTGCCGCGTCGCCCATGTTGTCGCTGGATCACTTGACAGTTGACAATTTACAGTTATGATAGCAGTGTAGCCAACGTTAAAATTATTACCAGTGCAAAAAAAATTTAATATAAAATAATGATAGGTAAGTACTTTTTAATTAAGTCCAGAAAGAGATAAGTATAATATAATAATTCACTGAAATTCGTCAATAGAAATACTAAACATAATAACAATATGAATGCTGAAATAAATCGTTGAAATCATTTATATTTATACCTATACGTATAGATATGAATTTATTGTGATATTTATTTTGTAATTGTTTTATTTATTGTAAGAATATAACATCAAAAACAAATAAGTAGAAAACTTAAAAAAATACTTATTTTCTATGTAGTTAGTTCATTAATTACTTTTTTTCTCTTAACGAATTAAGAGCAAAAGCGTCAAATTTCAACATTGCTAATATAGTTTTATTTACTACATCACAAAAAATATCGTTCACACTGTGCTATCGTATAATTTATTTACTTTTATAAACACCTATAAATCATTGGCGCGGGATTTAAATAAAATCTTTAACGTAGGTAAAACATTTTGGAAGGGTAAATAAAATAAAAGAAGTACAAAGTGTTTGTTTTTTATTTAATTCAGTGCATTTATAAAGTATTTACTAAATCGCTTAGATTTTTTTGTAAAATACCCATTTAAGATACATAAGAATAGACTATACTTACTTAAATAAAATATTTAATCTTTATTTGAATTCTTTCATTTTATGTTGAAATATAATAAGAGATTGGAGTTAATTAATCTGTAATGAAGAAAAAAAATTCTAAAATATTTAAATAAGAAAAAAATATGCAAGCAATATTGTAAAATAAATAAATCTGCTTCACGCTGTATCCTGGGACACAGCAGGGTAGACAGAGGGAACCAAGTATTAAAACACTCAGTTACCCACTTTCCGTTGAATTCTGGAGGCGTTTGTCTCTCCTTTTCCGCTAGCTTACCCGCTAGAGATACAGCCGAAAGCTAAAAAAATAAAAAATATAAAAACAATTTAATAAATACTTACTTATCGTGCAAAATTTCCAATATAAGAATTAAAACAGAAATGCCAATGCCAATCAACATGAATATTAAAACTGGTCGAATGTTCAAAAGGCTGACGCTGCTAAACGAAGACATTTTATTAGAACAGCGAGGCTTTCTAACACTCAGTCGT
Source organism: Heliconius cydno galanthus (assembly GCA_036379175.1). Taxonomy (NCBI): domain Eukaryota; kingdom Metazoa; phylum Arthropoda; class Insecta; order Lepidoptera; family Nymphalidae; genus Heliconius; species Heliconius cydno. The sequence goes on from JAKRZM010000870.1 coordinate 20,390, forward strand.
CTGTCCACAGCCATTTGGATACCAGATTCGTGGATGCGTTTGAAACTAAAAAAGATATAGTATTAATAATATACCAAGTTTTTATTTTTTTATCATAAAAAAATATTTCCATAGCAGCCTCATTTTTTTATAATATTCAAGATATTAATATTCAAAGAAATTTTAATAAAATCAGTGACGGGACTACTACAATAGAGAAACAACGCAAAGGTAAAAAAGACAAAAGACTACACGATCTTACGCAACTCGCAGCAATTCTAAATATGGGGAGTGTTTGTACACTGGCACGAATGGATGAACAATATTCATGAAGTCCACTTCGACCAAGTCACATTTCTCCGTCTCCAAGAAAGTTTCCTCAACTCGACGGTACAATTGACCGGTCAATATATGAATTGCAAAAAGACCCTATAATTAAATATAAATTTATTTTTCTAATGTAGCAACACCGGCTTATTATTATTTCAGATATATTAATAAAGAAAATAGTTTTTAATACCTAAAGTAATTTATATAACTTAATGAGGATGACCAGAAGTCGGCGTAAAATGTCTCGTGAAGGTGACAAAAAACCATATTGGTTCTTCTCTAGTTCTCTACTATTCATTATTATTATATAGATAATAAATACCTTTCGAACTCTTTCAACGCCTTCATTCAAATCATAAAACTGTGGTTTTCCTTTATCTGGCTCTATTTTCTTATATATTTTGCGTCTCACTGCATCCTTTCCAGCCTACAAACGTAGAATATTAGAAAATGATTATCATAGAGCAACGTTATGTACTATTTTGTTTTTTATTTTTTTATAACTTCACGCTGTATCCCGCACATTGCAGGGTACTGCTCTGCTCGAGGAGCGCGGTGTTGAATTCCGCCACTGAACACGCAATGCCTTCAGAATAAGGTAGAAAGTGGGGAACGGATATGTTTTAATGGAAATGGACCGATATCTGGATGTCTTAACCCTAGGTACCCAAGGTTATCTTGCCTACTCTGCTATGTGCGTAAAACAGCATGAAGCTAAAAAAAAGTAGTAACTTAAATTTAATTTTTATAAGTGTTTTTTTTGTTTGATACCTTCAATACAAAATGGTTATAGTCCACCTCCAACGCAGCGAGTGTCATCTTAGAATTCGCCAACTGTTCCAATGTTCTGATAGAAGTAGAAGGTGCTTGAAGAAGAACAACAATGTTGGCAGAGTATGCAGCATAAAGTGCCATAAGTGCTGTAAATATTACCCATAGCATTATACGACCTGAAAGAAAAAAAAGTTAATAAAATATACATAGTATATAAAGTAAAGCCTCTAGATGAGAAGCACTAATCTCAGGAAGTTTTAGTCTTCGTAGTTCTTCTTTAACGGACGAACGGACGGACAATTGAATACAAAATTTCCATTGAACAATTTATTTCCTTTTCATCTTTTATTAAATGTTTAATTTAAAAAATTATATAACGGTAACAGTATAATATACCTGATAACTTTTTAGGCTCTTTGGAACAGCCCTGTTGACTTAAAGCACTCATTGTTAGTAGCATTGCATCTCCAATACTCCCATCTAGTTGTGTTTGATTCTGAAAGACAACCATTTAATAATATAAATTTTCAATAAAAAAATAATTTGTGCTTAATATTAAAGAATAAATATTAATGTTAGTTTTTTTTTCAGCTTACCGATGTAACGTTTTATTTTGGAATAAATATCCATAGATCTGAATGAGTTTCGCCACTCATCGCGCAATACCTCCAGAATTCATCAGAAAATGAGGAACAGAGTGTTTTAACACTAGGTTTCCTCTGCCTACCCTTCCATGTGCGGTGCAAAAGTCAACAAAAAAAAGAAAACATTTTTTTACCGTGCCAATCTTCACAGCTTCCAATTTAGACGCCAGCAAAATAGTAAAAGTGGAACCTATTATAGAAAGAACTAAAGCGATCCAAACATTCACAGAGAAAGGTAATGTGAAGATATTGGCGACATACGATAGAGGGGGTTGCCTGAAAATAAACTTTACTTGGAACTTGGCTATCGAATCAGTGAATACTACGACACTTAGGCGTTCGGTATTGGCAACGCAGTTTGTACCTGGAAAATTAAGAAAAAAGAATAGGAAGGAACACAAGGAAATTGGTTTTTCTTTTCAAATCTATTTATATCACAGTTCTGCCTGTAAGTTTTCTCAATTTTCATTGATTTTCACTTAATTTTCATATAAAATTTCAAATATTGGGCAGAATTAGAAATGTGAAAAAGCAATGTCTTAGCGCTAGGTTCCTTCTGCCTAGCCATCTATATGTGATGCAGTTTTAGTTTTTTTATTTATTTATTTAATCAAAAGTATCAGTTAAATTAAAGAACAAGAAAAATCTGTTTACTTTTGTATATTTTGGCTTTATCGATTTGATTTTTATTGGTTCCTTATATAACTTAAATAACTTGATATCAAAAATGGTTACCTAAATCGGCTCTACCAGTCTTAATATCATTAATCATTCCTGACCATTGACCATTCTTCTTATATCCCCACCTGTGGCTGAATATGTAACGTGGTGTGGCGTTGACCATTTCAAATGCAATATGAACATTTATCCATGACATCTTGGCTATGGTGTCGAAATGAAGCTTTCTAATATAAAAAAGTAGACATCTAAATTTTAGAAAATATTTTTATTAATTAGGTAAATAATAACTTTTTTTAGCATCACGCTGTATCCCGCAGCAAGGGAAAACTGGCAAGGAAACTTGGAAATTTAGTGGTAAGATACTCCGTTCCTCATTCAGACATTTCCGTCTTTTTTTCCGTCGAATTCACAGAGTGCATTAACACTTAGTTACCTCTGCCTACCCATACCCAGTTACATATATGCGGGATACAGCGTGAACCTAAAAAAAATAAATGTAAAGATTTACAATCGATCCTCTCTGGGCAAGTGATATTGCGTGGTATTGCTATCCTGTATGACGTTGGCCATAGTCAGCGGGTGACCCATCACGTTCTGTCGTCGCCTGAACAATTCTCTGTGGGGTCTGGTGTCTTCTAGAGTTCCATTGTAAAAACCACGAGGATTGGTGTATGTAGGACCATTTGGAGACGGTTTGTGTACTAGAAAAACAATTTATTACTAGATATATGGCATTATATATTACTAGATTTATGTATTGTTTTTATAAAATTACTAGATAGTAATTTAATAAAATAACTTCGTTAGGGGGAAGTATTTAATTTGACGACGTTTTTTTTAGCTTCATGCACATGAAAACTCAGTGTTTTCTTTAAGACTTTCCGTTGCCATTAAGACAATTCCGTTCCCCACTTTCCGCCGGATGCTGGAGGCCATATATGCGTGTTCAGTGGCAGAAATTAATGTAAATAAATTACTTTATGCTTATCATAAGCTCCTTGCATTTTTGTTGATTTTGTTAATAAGAAAATAATTTATTGAGAACATTATGTTATCATTAAACTTAGCTAAATTGTATTTATTAGGTAGTTATTTATAATTCTTACATTCACTTAATATAAAAATGTTTTGATCCTTTTCAGCAAGAACAAAGTCACTATCAGCGAATATCGGCAACTCCCACAGCTTAGAAATATTGAATTTGTTTGAATTTCTGTCATGGACTGCGAGCCATCGGTAAGGAGACCGAAGGAGTTTTGATACCTAGATGTTAAAATTATAGGAAGGAGGAATTACTTTGGATTTTTATATTATAGACATTGAAAAATATATGTTTACGACTTAAATTTCTATGTTTTTTTCAGCTTCACGGTGTATCCCGCAAGTACCAAGGTAGCCAGAGGGAGCCTAGTGATAAGACACTCCGCAAACAAACTCAATTTTACATTTATATATAGCAAATAATGCTATTTTTCATACAGTTATATTATTTAGATATATTTTAATTAAATCTTACATTTAATACTTCTTCAGCTTTAGGACAGTCCAAATCGACATAAAACAGTAAGACATGATCTTGCAGTGCAGAGATTGCTTTAAAATTTGAAGTTGCTCTTATACCAGCTTCGTTTAACTTTTTAAATAATAATATTTTTTTAGCTGAAATATCCAATTTTTTGTAGTTTTTAATAATGCTAATTGCTTCCCGTAACTTCCCGCACCTCCCTTGATATATGCGTGATATAACGCATATACCAAGGGAGGTCGTAGGAGCCTAGTGTTTAGACACTCCGTTCCCAAAGCACGCAAAATTTTTGATATATTAAATTTATTTCTTTGCTCTAGTAAGCTTAGCTTTTTGCAGGCTTAGCGCGGCGTTGAGTTCCACCAATACACAATGGCTTCAAAATTCGATAGAAATTGGAGAACGTAGTGTCTTAACACTAGGTTCCCGTCAGGTTCCGTCTGCCTACGCTGCTGTGTGCGGGATACTAGAAAATACATTTTTAATCTCCTACAACATTATCAGAGACCAATTACTACTTACAATGTTTCCAACATAAATTCGAAAAAACTACAAAAGTTGGTTTACGTTCATTATTTACAAATTCCTTAATAAAACTAATTTCATTTTCATCTTTAGCTTGAACTAAATATATAAAAATCGGTATAATCAATAAAGAAAACAGTTTCATGTTTTCGTATCGGTCTTTATATAACAACTCGAAAATACTTCATAATATCGTTTAAATAGCTTTTTATACTGATTATACAATATGTAATTATATTTACATACAAAATGTTGATTTGTTTGTCTATCCATTAATGGATCCCATTCAAGGAAATTCTATTTTTTGTCAGCTTCACGCTGTATCCCGCAAGCAGCAGAATAGGCAGAGAGATCCTAGTGTTAAGACAGCATAAGCATTGGGTGGCGGAATTCAACGCCGCGGTTTGCCTCCAGAACTACGAAATGTTTAAATTTAAATAAATATTTCAATAAATATTTCAGTCACACTTTGTGTCCGTACCCCACGACCGGCCTCTGTCTAACTCTCATCATTATGATACAAAAAAACATATTGCTATTTCCTTTTTATTTATCAGAAAGTTAAACAAAGATAGGTCAATAAATTAGTCAAAAATAAACACACGTTTGTTAAGAAAATTACTAATAATTACCTCCTTTGTAAACATTGTTTGGAAATCAAATAAAATTATAGTTTTGGTTGTGCATTCGTTTAATTATTCCGTTCAAGCCTAAAGCTGCTACATTGATGGACTTACTGGTATAGTGATTACAATAAGTGAAATGTGAATACTAAACTACAGATCATGGGTTCGATTTCCGCTGAGAAACTTTTTTAAAATTAAATATTAATATTTTTTTATGTCCTTGTATCTTATTTGTTATGTAATCAAGGATTTTCGATTGTATTTTAATAGTCCTTGGAGTAACGGACGTTGAAGCCATACAATTTAACTAAGTCGTAGAGTTTGTGAAGTTAGGGCTTGTATATAGAATTAGGGTGTTAGAAACTTGGCTCTCCATAAGATCTAACAAGTTTATGACATTACCTATCGTGCTGGCAACATTTTACATGAAAATGTTTATTAGTGGGATTTAGTTTATGACTAAGAGACATATGTATTTATTTGTCACATTCTCATATTACTTAAAAATATATTAAATTTTTAATTGCGGAACTCTATGTGAATAAAAATATTAATTTAATTCCACTATGTGTCGCTACATTTTACATTATTTCGTGGATAAGCTTAAAAATAATGATTTTTCACTGCCATTCTCCTCTCTTTCAGGAGCAACCTGAAAACAAAAGAGCCAATTATATTGAAATCCTCCAGAGACCATTAATCTGCAAAACCCAATTATCTATAGAAACGATTCTCTGTAAGATATAATACAATAATTTCTTGGTCTATCTTTTTAATACGGTTTTATTAGGTCGCTTTGTAACGGGGTAGGCAGAGGGAGTCTAGTGTTTAGACACTCTTTTCTCCACTTTCCACCGAATTTTAGAGATATTGCATGTTTAGTGGCGGGACTTAACGCCGAGCTTTGCCTAGGTATCAAAACGAGGGAATGAAAATACCACCTGATGGCCGCATGTACGCCTGCACCATGACTGGCCTCAAATTATTATATATTTTAAAATTAACCAACTTACAATCTCTTATAAACTATTTCCAGGCACAGCACTACCACAGATATGAGGATGCCGTACAAAGTGGCAATAACAGCCGGGTACATGTCAGTGATGCCGACACTGCTGAACGCGGAGATGCTGCCGGAACAGCGCGGCTTGCCGACGTGGAGACGGTGGTGGATGTTTGATTGGACTCCCGTTTCTCGGATACGGATGAAACTGGTGATTTAAAATTATTTTTTACTATTATTTATAAACACTAATAAAGTTAAAATTCTGTTAAAAAATTAAATAAGTAATTTCTATATAACTACTAAACTACTAAACAAATTATAAAACGTGGTTGGGAAATCCTTATTTCCTCCATCTCCATCCATCCTTGGCAGGGATTGTTCATATTTAAAACGGAATTAATTGCTACCCTGGTCAGCAACGAGCAGCGTTAGGTTCTGCCACAGAACGCTATACGCTATACAGAATACGTAACTTACTTCCTAAGATACTAAGACATGGATGCGTTTCCCATTATTGATGAATTGAAAACAATATCTCTCGAAAGCGCAATGAATGATAAGGCTGATATATTTGAATTAAAACGAACTTAATTTTAAATAAATCTTTATATGGTGAACGCTTCTGCCCCGGGACCCAAGGATCTATTTCGTTGATATAATCGATCTCCACTAGATCACACTTCTCGTCTTCCTGGTAAGTTTCTTGTATTAGCCTGTATCCTGGATTCAGTTCCATGTGGAAAGCGAACAAGCCCTTATTTGAAAAATACAATTCTTTTAATATGAAAAATAAAAACTTTTAAAATAAAACGAATTGCATTACAAATATTACTAGCATACCCGTCTTATCTTCTCAACTCCTTCTTTCATTGTATAAAAGTTGGGTTTCTTTCCTTTGGGTGCTATTTTCTTGTTGTAAATAGCTTTCCTTATAGGTTCATTTAACTTCTGAAATCATGCATTAAATTATTATTATTCCCAATTTTTTCATTACCTATATATTAGGTATAAAGCAAGGTAGGCAGAGGAAACCTGGGAACCCCCGTTCCTATTAAGATACTTATTTTCCCCAATTTCCGCAGAATTCTGGAAGCCTTGCGTTTTGAGTGGCGGAACATTGGAAACTTTGCCTAAAAATTAGTAAACATTTCAATATAATATTTTGTTACTAGCATACCTTAAAGAAATACCGATTATATTCAAAATCACTGGCACCAAGTTTCAAAGGAGAGTTTAGAAGGTCATTAAGAGATCTCACTGAAGAGCTTGGAGCTCGAAGTAACACCACTATATTAGCAGAGTATGCTGAATATAGTATTGTAAGTGCCACGAAGAGGAGCAGAGTTACGCATCTACCTTTAAGAAGAATGGAAAATAGTAGTTAAATTGTTTTTTATTTGTCTTTCATTAATATGTAAGATAAGATAAGATTGAATCAAATTTCTATTTCTGTTTTTTTAGCTTCACGCTATATCCCGCACAAAGCAGGCTAGGCAGCGAGAATCTGGGCACCTATATCTAGCGTTATGACACTTCCATTGCTCACTTTCCGCCAAATGCTGAAAGCATTGCGTCTATGGTGGTAGAACTCAACGCCGCGCCTCGTAAAAAGAGCAAAGAAATGAAAATACATTTTTTTCACGCAGCTGCTCCTCAAATTTCCGTTTTAGTTTAATCTGGCTCTTTAAGGATTATAACGGAATTATCTTCTTAACGGATTCTTATCAATAAGAACTCTTACCTGCAGCATATCTTGGTTCGAGTGTACATCCTTGTTGCAGTACAGCGCCTATTATCAGTATGAGCACGTCCGCCCACGAGCCATTTAGTTGTAGTGGATGCTGGAATAGGTTTCGTATTCTTAGCAATATCTTTATATCTATATTATATTTTCACTTTTATTTATTTTACATGGGTTAATAAGCTCTCGGGGAAATAACATATTTTCTTTTATTGCTTTAGTACAAATGGAAAGCGCGGCGTTTAGTTTCGCAACTCAATACGCAATACCTCGAAGATTCGGCTGAAAGTAGCGAACGGATTGGCTTATCACTAGATTCCCTATGTCTACCCTGCTATATGCGGGATACAGCGTGAAAAATAATAATGCAAATCTTACTTTCTGCAAATAATATTAATACGCCAAAACTAATACCATATCAACAGAAGCCTCCCATTTCGAAGTGATATACAAGAACACAGCACATCCCAGCACGCATATAGCTATGGCAATCCAGACAGCGCCAGTGAAGGGTAAAGTGAAGATGTTCTCCAGCAACGCGAGAGGAGGTTCCCGGAACACGAACCGTACTGCTGTGGACCCCACCATGGCTATATAGTCGATCACCTTCATACGTTCTTGGGTGAATATTGTTAGAGTACCTGTTGATTGATTTAATAATATTTTTTAGTGACTTACGTAACTCACATTCGTTAAATGTTCCTTTTTTATACCTACGAGTAAATCAAGATAAAAATGTAATTTGCGGCGTTAAGCTCCGCTAAACCGCCGGAAATAATTTTAATATTGTTCTTATATTGTGTATTTTAGTGTTATAGCATGCGATTCAAATATGAATATCAAATATGGAGAAGTATATCTACTTCTTTTATAGGTTCACACAAGAGAACCTAGTGCGAAAACACTCCGATCTCCAATTTCCGCTCAAGTTACGTGTTCAGTGACCGTACTCTTCTTACTTCTTAGAATAAATATTCCTAACTTAGGAATATTTATCTTTGGAACATTATACAATTGGAATTATATTAATAACCGCAAATTTTTACTTTTTTACCTATATCAGCCTCCTTCTTCAAAAGATGATCGATAATGCCCTGCCAATTGCCATTCTTATCCTTATACCCCCAAGTATGAGTGAAAAGACGTTTCTCTGTAGAGTTCAGCATTTCAAAGCATATCTTGACGACCATGTACGACATTTTTGTTATGGAGTCCTGGTGGAGATTTCTATATGAAAAGAAAATTAAGGTTTTTGAAGGTTTGAAGGTTAGGCACTCTTGGGTGCCTTCTGCAGTATAGACGTAAAACATGGTTTTAGATGAAACTCGTAAACGTATATTTGGTGGTCCGGTTTAAATGATCTAATACTTTATTGTAGTAACTACTATTTTAATTTAGAATTAAATAATATTATTCAAGCATCCATAATATGTTAACGTTAATCTTTGAAGTTATAATATTTAAAATTTACTTTTCGAAATAAAATCTTTTAAATTAAAAACTCTTTATATGTAAAATTATTATGAATATTAAATTTATATCAGGCCTATTTAATTAAAAAATGTAACCAGAAGTAAATTTTGTCATTGAAATTTTGAATTACATTTAGAAGGAAAAATGAAATTATAGGAAGTAAATAGTAAATTCCACAATAAAGCGCCTACCATTATTATAATTTACATTTTTTTATTTAGATTTTATGCTCCTATTTATTTACATTATATACAAAAAATAATAGCTCAAAAAATAATAAAAAAATATATAGATATTTTTTTAATAAACGTAATTGAAAAATCAATCAAGTGAGTATCAAACCAATAAATAAGTGTAAGCGATGTATTTTAAATGAAACTCTTTAATTGAATTAATCGCGTATATTTAGTGTTATCTTTTTATATATTTTTCATGGTTTATTAAAATTTACCCCCCAAACTGAAAATAATTTCATAAACATATTTAATAAATATTCGTATAGTTCAAGCGGGCGAAGCCGCGACGGTCGGCTAGTACTAAATATACGCGATTAATACCAAACGCTTTCCAACTGCGCCACTACGACAATATTGTAATACGAAACTTTGTAAGAAAATCATTGCAATATTTTATGGATTTCTAGAATTGTATACTTGTGTACGTAACAACTGGACATTTCTATATTCTCATTTCATCAGATCCTATTTTCGATTTATTGTATTTGTACTCCACTTTCCGCCGAATTCTGGAAACAGTGTGCCCAAGTGTGAACTCAACCCTTCACCTTGACACCAGAGCAAAGAAAGTGGAAATATAAATTTAAATAAATATTAAATTTCCTCGAGTAGAGATCGAACCCACAACCGTCGTGTACAGTCACACCCTTGTGCTCCTGCGCCACGACTGGCCTCAACTACTCAGCCTCCTCTACCTCCACTACTTACAATCTATCGTCCAAATGCTGCCTCGTCTCGTTGCTGTCTGTTATAACGTTAGCTATAGTTAGTGTGTGCTTGCGTAGGTTCCTGCGCCTGACAGAAATTATTTTGGAATGTCTATAGTCCTTGATTATGCCATACTTTGTCACCTGTAAATAATTTACATTACTTATTCTCAGTCGCTCTGGTTTCAACATAAAAAGCTCGGCGTTGAGCTCTGCCACTCAACACGTAATGCCTAGTATGCAACGTGAAGCTGGAACAAAACGATATTAATAGATATTACATACATACATGTTGACAATACCCTCATTTTGTTTGAAATATACTACAAATAAAAGTTCATAATGTTTTTTGTCTATAAAATACCACCTAACTCCACGCGATCCCGAGATAAATGGTCTTGACCGATTGACAGACGCATATAAAAGTGATGCTATAGGAGTTCCGGTTTTATCTTTTGAGGTGGGTACTTAAAAGATGTTTTGTTCTAAACGAAGTACAGAGTTAGGTTACGGTGACCAACAAAATAAACATATAGAACATACAAAACCAACGAGTGCGTTAGAATTAAATATATATATATATATATATATATATAAATTAAATTTTATCATATTTAAGCATGAAACCAATTATTTTTAAATAACTGCAACAATTTTCTTATATCACAAACAAGATAAGATGACTGACAATATTTCATTATTTATCAATTTCAAAAGTAAAACGCCAATTCTAATTGACATTTAGGTTAATCCAAAGTCATTATAATGTGATCTAGATATCATTGAAATATATTTGCATATTTAAATAGAAATATGTTGAATAATTAGTAAGAAATAAATTAAAATTCTGCTCTGGTGTCGAGGTAGAGCGCGGCGTTGAGTTCCGCCACTCAATGTCTTCAGAATTCGACGGAAAGTGGGGAACGGAGTGACTTAGCAGCAGCACTCTGCTTACCCTACTAAGTGCGGGATAGAGCGTGAAGCTTTTACGGAAATATAAAATAAATATTGTAGACCTTTCTTTGTAAATGACCTACAAAAATTCTAGACTAAGCTATTTCAGTAACTGAAACGGCCATTACCATCACATTTTTGCTATTATCGTTCTCTGTCACACTAAAAGACATATTTTTTGGATTTTCTTTGATTATTTCTAATTTGTATGGACTTCTTAGTTCCCTGGCAGGTGTCCAAGCGCCCCTTGTTGTGTAAATAACGTTTGAGCTTTCTGATATTTTATATGCTGTAAAACAAAATATTTATCTTAAAATTATTAAATAAAGGCCGTCGTAGCGCAGCGGTATAAGGGTTTGACTGTAACGCGAAGGTTGTGCGTTCGATCCCCACTCGTGGAAGTGAAATATTTATTTACGTTTATATTTCCATTTCTTCTTCTGCCACTCAACACGCAACGCCCCCAGAATTCGGCAGAAAGTGAGGAACGGAGTGTTTTAGCACTAGGTCCCCTCTGCTCTGCTGTGTGCGGGATATAGCGTGAAGCTGATATGATTATAAAAATATTTGTTTTCATATAAATCGTTTTAAAATTACGCAGCTAACATTAAAATTCGACATTTCTAAGATAACGTTTTTTCTATATAAAGAAATATATATAGGTAATTTATTTGAAATCGAAATTGAATTTAAATCCTTGCTAATGTTTATATAAATTGCATGTGGCATACAAGGACATTTCAATAAACAGCTACAAGTAATTATAAATTTGTTTCTTTCGATTAAACAGGTTTCATACGTCGACTTATACCATTTAATTAATATTTCTAAAAAAACTTATACATAATATTAATATGATATTCTATAAAATAAATTTTGGAGATAGAGCGAAGAAACGAAAATATTAATAAATAATAATTAATTCCCTCGATTGGGGATCGAACCTGCACCACGACGCGACGGTCTTTTTAGTTTATTATTATAATAATAATTATCATGAGGATCTAGCAATGATTTTTTTTGAAATATTTAAAGTTACAAATGTCTAAATTCAGGGTACTCTGCTTAAAAACAAAATAAAGAAAATATAGAAATAGGTACCTTCAATCAGTTGATAATTTTCTCCATTATATTTTTTAGCTATAACAACATCACTATTTAGCGGTAAATCTAGTTTCTCCAGTATATTAAATTTGAGAGGTCCTCGTTCAGGATCTAGGAGTAACCATCTGTAAGGTGACTTGAAATATCCATCGTCACTTGCCTATGAAAGGAGAATAAAAGGAATGATCATTTGGTAGGGGAGAATGGTACTCACTCAATTATTTCGTTGTTTAATATTAGTATGAGGTCAGCCGAGAAGTATAGTGTGTTGTTTCGCGGAACTCAACGCGGCGCTTCGTCTCGAAGAGCAGAGCGAAGAAATGAAAATATAAATTTAAACAAATATTTAATTTTTTCGAGTGGGAATCGAACCCACGTCCAGTCGCGTTTACAGCCTCACATTTTATCATAATATACCTGCATTAAAAACCTATCTGCCCCTGAACAGGACAAATCAGCTAATATTACAATTTGGTGTAGAAAATATTCCGTTCTATTCATTTGTAGAGACGGAGCCAGAAATACGTTCTCGTTGAACAAATCTTTCGCCAAAGTTTTTATTGACACTGAAAACACATAAATATTACATAAAAAAAAAATTAAAGAGCTACACGTTGTATCTCATATAAAGATTCGGTCCCCACTTCCGTCCAATTTTCGAGACATTGGGTGTTGAGTGACGGAACTCTTCTTCGCTGCTGTCTTGCTACAAAAGCTAAATAAGCTAACGTAATAGATGTGGATTCGTAAGGAAATAATTATGATTAGATTTTACAGAGTGGTCATTTTAGTGCGGCGTTAATCTCCGCTATTTATTATGCAATGTTTCCAAAATGAACGAAAATTGAAACTTTTTGTGGTTTGCTGTTTTTCGGCATTTCTCCTGAATTATGCGGAAAGTGGCGTACGGAAGCGTGTTAACATTAGGTTGCTTTGTTCTCTTTGCGTATCCTGCTATGTGCGGGATAAAGCGTGAAACAAAAAAAAGATAATTGTGTCGATGAAACCCACTATACCGGTGGTGGATAAAAATGTCTACTTAAATATGATAACACCTCAACAGCGCCTCGATGGCGTTATGAGACAAGTTTTATTTTGATTAATGCTTACTATTTAGAACATGTTTTGAAATAGAATTTGTAAAGTTATTGCCTTTAAAAAATCTAGATTGACTTGTTATTTCTTTATTAATAATTTCCAATTGCACATATTGGTGATAATATAAAATATCGAACATTCTATCGAATATTTATTTTTTATTAAAGAAATTTCATTGTCCGCTCTGGTAACGAAGCACGGAAATATCTCAATTCGAACGGAATGTCCTAACACTAAAAATAATTACCTGGAAAAGGTTGATTTTTTTATTAACGAGAATCGAACCCGCAACCGGTCGTCAGTGCCAGGCCAATATAAAAAAAATTGACTTTTTCATCAACTTTCAGATATAGAATAGCTTTTAGATTGTAAATATTTAGGCTCGTTCTTAGGATAGCATGAGAGAGCCTAGGCTTAAGACATTCCATTCTCCGCCGTCGGAACTCATTCAGCACTTTAATTGACTTTGAAAGAAAAAAAATCAATACTAATTAAAACCCAATAATTCTCTCTTTTTCTTTAGATATTTAACAATATTGAACAAACGGACAGACAAACGCCATTGAAAAAAATATTTCATTCCATATAATGTAAACATTGTACGAGTAACTTATTACAACTCTACTATTTCGACATAAGGTGACACTTTTATTTAATTTATAGAGACATCGTAAGTAGTTTATAGTTTATTAGCAATAAAATGTGTAAAATATTTTTTTTAGCAATATTGGTTCACTTTTATAATTCACTAAGGATTAAAACTAATGTATAAATCAAAAAATTAAAAGAATATATAAGAAAAAAGGAGGGGTTAATATTCCAATATTAGGATTTAATAAACAAATTCATTTCTTTGGTTTAGTTAGTTAAAATGAGGATATAGAGTTATTTATAGAAGTTATTTATATATCATAAATATGATAAATATTTACTTTATTTATCCTATAATAATAATTTGAAAGGTAAATATAAAGAAGCCCACAGTGGCACAGTGGGACTGTAAAAAAGATGGTTGTGGGGTTAATTATCAAGAACGAGATTGAATATTGTTTCCCTGCACTGATATGAACATGTGCAAGGGTAAGTTCCGCCGAAACTATACGCGAAATCTTAAATTCGCAGTGGCGTAGCTAGGGTATTTGCTGCCCGGTGCGGCTCGGGGGACATGATGCCCCTTTCCTGTTGATGACTTCTAAAAAAATAAAAAAAAACGAAATCATCGACGTTGAGTTCTAAAAAAAACAAAGTGATCGTCAATGTTGACTTCTAAAAAAACGAAGCGATCGTCAATGTTGACTTCTAAAAAAAAAAAAAACGAAATCATCGACGTTGAGTTCTAAAAAAACAAAGTGCTCGTCGACTTTGATGCCCCTTTTATTTTGATGCCCGGTGCGGCTTAAAGGACTTGATGCCCTTTAAAATGGTATAATATCTAAAAAAAACAAAGAAAANCGTGCGGGATACAGCGTGAAGCTGATTTTATGGAAATACAAAATATATACAGGGTGGAATTGTCAGCACTACTTTAAATGAAACCACAATTTTGACTACTCTATAAAAGCCTAATATAATTCGGAAAAAAAGTAATTCCTAAAAATGAAAAAGTTATTTTTTCAAACAAAATAAATAATAAAATTATCGTTTTAAAATAAAACGCCATTTGTAAAGTATAACATAGGCACGCACACATTTACCTGTCAAATCGGAAACGTCGCATACGTATGTGTGCGTCACACGAAATACAGGTATGGATAAAAATCGTGAAATGAAAAAAAAATCCTACGTCCAAACTGTTGAGGTACCTTGATTAATTTCTTAGGTGTGGGTTTGAAATATATTACCCTATATGCAGTTTCAATAAAAGAAGCGCTGCCTCTTCCACCTGTATAGTAGACCTTTCTTTGTAAATGACCTACAAAAATTCTAGACTAAGCTATTTCAGTAACTGAAACGGTCATTACCATCACATTTTTGCTATTATCGTCTTCTGTCACACTAAAAGACATATTTTTTAGATTTTCTTTGATTATTTCTAATTTGTATAGACTTCTTAGTTCCCTGGCAGGTGTCCAAGCGCCCCTTGTTGTGTAAATAACGTTTGAGCTTTCTGATATTTTATATGCTGTAAAACAAAATATTTCTCTTAAAATGATTAAATGAAGACCGTCGTGGCGCAGCGGAATGAGGGTTTGACTGTAACGCGAAGGTTATGGGTTCGATCTCCACTCGTGGAAGTGAAATATTTATTTACGTTTATATTTCCATTTCTTCTTCTGCGACTCAACACGCAACGCCCCCAGAATTCGGCAGACAGCGGGGAACGGAGTGTTTTAACACTAGGTCCCTTCTGCCTACCCCGCTGTGGGCGGGATATAGCGTGAAGCTGATATAATTTAAAAAAAAATTGTTTTCAAATAAATCGTTTTAAAATTACGCAGCTAACATTAAAATTCGACATTTCTAAGATAACGTTTTTCCTATATAAAGAAATATATGTAAGTAATTTATTTAAAATCGAATTTAAATACTTGCTAATATGTTTATATAAATTGCATGTGGCATACAAGGGCATTTCAATAAACAGCTACAAGTAATTATCAATTTGTTTCTTTCGATTAAACAGGTTTCATACGTCGACTTATACCATTTAATTAATATTTCTAAAAAACTTATACATAATATTAATATGATAGTCTATAAAAAAAAATTGCTGATAGAGCGAAGAAACGAAAATATCAATAAATAATAATGAATTCCCTCGATTGGGGATCGAACCTGCACCACGACGCTCTTTTTAGTTTATTATTATAATAATAATTATCATGAGGAGCAATGATTTTTTTTTAAATATTTAAAATTATAATGTGTTTAAGAAAAATTGGACTACGAAATGTCTAAGTTTTGTTTTTAAACAGAATACCCTGTTTAAAAACAAAATAAAGAAAACATAGAAATATGTACCTTCAATCAGTTGATAATTTTCTCCATCTACTTTCTTAGCTATAACCACATCACTATTAAGCGGTAAATCTAGTTTCTCCAGTATATTAAATTTGACAGGTCCTCGTTCAGGATCTAGGAGTAGCCATCTGTAAGGTGACTTGAAATATCCATCGTCACTAGCCTGTGAAAGGAGAATAAAAGGAATGATCATTTGATAGGGGAGAATGGTATCTACTTACTGAATTATTTCGTTGTTTAATATTATTATACCAACTGATAGGGATTGCGTGTTGTTTCGCGGAATTTCGTCTCGACACCAGAGGGAAGAACGGAAAATATAAATTTAAATAATTATTTCATTTTCTTGACTGGGAATCGAATCCACAACCACTCGCGTTTACAGCCTCACCTGTTACCATAATTTACCTGTATTAAAAACCCATCTGCCCCTGGACAGGACAAATCAGCTAATATTACAATTTGGTGTAGAAAATATTCTGTTCTATTCATTTGTAGAGACGGAGCCAGAAACACGTTCTCGTTGAATAAATCTTTCGCCAAAGTTTTTATTGACACTGAAAACACATAAATATTACATAAAAAAAAATAAATAGCTACACTCTGTATCTCATAGAGATTCGGTCCCTACTTTCCTCCAATTTTCGAGATATTGGGTGTTGAGTTACGAAACTCATCGTCGCTGCTGTCTTGCTACGAAAGCGAGAAAATAAAAATAAGTCATCCTGCCTAGTGGGAATCTACGCCACGATAACTTCTTAAATACTAGATAAGCTAACGTAATAGATGTGGATTCGTAAGGAAATAATTATGGTTAGATTTTACAGTGTAGTCGTTTTAGTGCGGCGTTAATCTCTGCTATTTATTATGCAATGTTTCCAAAATGCACAAAAAGTGAAATCTTTTGTGGTTTGCTGTTTTTCGGCGTTGAGTTTTGCCACTCAACGCAATTTCTCCAGAATTGGAAAGTGGCGAACGGAAACGTTTTAACATTAGGTTGCTGGGTTCTCTTTGCGTATACTGCTATGTGCGGGATAAAGCGTGAAACAAAAAAATATATAATTTTGTCGATGTAACCGTTACCTTTCGAACTAAAAATGTCTACTTAAATATGATAACACCTCACCAGCGCCTCGATGGCGTTATGAGACAAGTTTTATTTTGATTAATGCTTACTATTTAGAACATGTTTTGAAATAGGATTTTTAAAGTTATTGCCTTTAAAAAATCTAGATTGACTTGTTATTTCTTTAGTAATAATTTACAATTGCACATATTGGTGATAATATAAAATATATTCGATACGATCGAATATTTATTTTTTATTAAGGATATTTCATTGTCCGCTCTGGTGACGAACGAAAGTGTTCGAATTCGGTACAAAATGGGGCACGGAAGTATCTCAATTGGAACGGAGTGTGTTAACACTAAAAAAAATTACCTAGGAAAGGTTCATTTTTTTATTAACGAGAATCGAACCCGCAACCAGTCAGTGCCAGGCTAATGAAACGAATATTTGCGTTTTCGTCTACTTTCAGATATAGAATAGCTTTTAGATTTTAGATATTTAGGCTCGTTCTTAGGATAGCATGAGAAAACCTAGCCTAGGCACTCCAGTCTCCGTTGCCGTCGGAACTCATTCAGCACTTTAATTGACTTTGAAAGAAAAAAAATCAATACTAATTAAAAACCAATAATTCTCTCTTTTTCTATAGATATTTAATAATATTGAACAAACGGACAGACAAACGCCATTGAAAAAAATATTTCATTCCATATAATGTAAACATTGTACGAGTAACTTATTACAACTCTACTATTTCGACATAAGGTGACACTTTTATTTAATTTATAGAGACGTTGTAAGTCGTTTATAGTTTATTAGCAATAAAATGTGAAAAATAATATTTTTATCAATATTGGTTCACTTTTATAATTCACTAAGCTTTAAAATTAATATATAAATCAAAAAAATCTAAGAATATATAAGAAAAAAGGAAGGGTTAATATTCCAATATTAGGATTTAATAAACAAATTCATTTCTTTGGTTTGGTTAGTTAAAATGAGGATATAGAGTTATTTATAGAAGTTATTTATGCATCATATATATGATAAATATTTACTTTATTTATCCTATAATAATAATTTAAAATTTAAATAAATTTAAAAAAGGCCACAGTGGCACAGTGGGACTCTAAAAGCGATACTTATGAGTTAAAATATCACGAGGGACATAAAATATTGTTTCCCTGCACTCATATGAATATGTGCAGCGTTAAGTTCCGCCAAAGCTATAATATCTTTAGCCACCACGTTATTTGGGAAATAAACTCTGAAAAAGAAAAAAAGCTTACTGTGATTCCAGCATAATTTCGGCGTTAACAGCGACGTTGGTACTTCCTCAGAAAGGACAAATGATATTATTAAATTCTTTAAATTTACATCAAAACAGCTAATTTCGTATATAATCAGAAGTAAAAGGAAAGCTTTAAGCTTCATTTCGACGACAAAATGACGCCCTGTCGGCCCTCTGAAGCTTTTAAAGAAGACAACAAAGCTTACAATTTACATATATAATGATTTGTAATGTGACATGAAAAGTATATTATCATTTTTTCATATTCTAAAAGTACAGTTGTGATGACAATGAAAGCTCAAAGATAGAGTTTACAGTTGTTAATACAACTTGAAATTGATTTTTTTTGTAAGAAATCACTTTTAATTGTATTGTATTATTATAAAAATATGCATTATTCAATTGTTTTATTATTATTATTTTTTATTGATATAAACAGATCTTCCTCACCATTCTTACACCCACATTTGGCTATACGTAGATTTTTCCTTAAAATCTTCATGACGATAGGCTCTACATTCCCCTTTTTATATTTAATTTATATTTTACATGTTTCTTTTACAAAGCTTTGGGTTACTTGGCTGATGGCTGTAATAAAAGATCCAAGTAAAATTTCGCATTAGCTGTACCTAAAAAAATAGCGTGGGTGCCCAATTTTTGTAACAAATCAATTTTAATTTATCATTTTCTATTAAATTTTAATCAGAATGCGAGACGTTCATAAACGATATTAAATCAGATAAAAGTACAACTGTTATAAAAAAAATAAACTAAGAAACTTACATTATAATATGTTTTTCCTGCATATCCTGCATATGCAGGGCATTTCTATATACGAAAGAATCATATATAAGACACTCTCTTCCCCGCTTACCGCACAATTTTCAAGACTCCTAGGGACACACAACACCGCAACTTGTCTTCTTATCAGGACGAGCAAGTGAAAAGAAAATCAAATCAATCCCTTTCCAATGTTTTTTTTATTATTTCTAACTAAAAACAGGTTCTACATTTACGTTTCTGATGAAAATTCCGATGAATTTTTTTTTTTATTTCTCTGAAAAAAAAAAAAAACTTTAAAAATGTAACAAAAATGTGTATTAAATTGTGTATGAAAAAAATGTAAAAAAACCTGTATTAAAAAACATCAAATTATTATTTTAATCACATCTAACCCCAAGCTTGAGCACACCTGGCCAAAGGATAACATATTCTGTTTAAGCTAATACCAGACGACATGCTCGTAAAGCATTATTCCACTTACGGCCAGTTAACATGTCATTATAGTTTATACGTGAATTATATGTAAAATATAGGTAAAGAGGTAATTTTGTTATATTTGATTTAGAATTCTATGGAGCAATTTACACATCTATACATTTTGAGGCACAGTACAAGCATGTGACTATAAAGGCGACGTTTGTGTTTTTAACATTAGGTTAATAAATAAATCCAAATAAAAATAAATAAATAATTAATAAGTAAATTCAATTAATAATAAATGTAATTAATTATTTTTATTTTAATACATATATCGTAGGCACAAAAGATCTAGTGACGTAACTGTTTAATCACACCGGGAAAACGCCTGTATTTTATATAAAAATATCGAAACCCCCAACACCTATTTCGTGCAGTTAGACACGTTGCAACTGCGCCTGAACGGCGTCAGCTATGACGTGCAATCTGAAAAATATAAAATAAATTAATGTCAAGTCTCCAAAAAGAAGCTATTTAAGCTTATATAAGCTAGCTAAGTTTTTAAGCTAAGTTTTCAATAGTTAACTATTGAAAACTTATCAAATCGTAAAAGAGGGTAATGTGTTTTTCAGTCTACATATTTATATACTCCC
Organism: Heliconius cydno galanthus; assembly: GCA_036379175.1. NCBI lineage: Eukaryota > Metazoa > Arthropoda > Insecta > Lepidoptera > Nymphalidae > Heliconius > Heliconius cydno. Next base: position 40,964 of record JAKRZM010000870.1, read on the forward strand.
AATCCATCTATACTAATATAATAAAGCGGAAGAGTTTGTTTGTTTGTTTGAACGCTAAGATCTCTGGATCTACTGGATCGATTTACTTTGTTTTTGTTTTGTATGAAAGCTGCATTCTTCAGAAGTACTATAGGCTATATAATATAACATTACACATATATACTAATAAATTAAAATACTTTCTAATTTGACATGCAATTTATTCTGCCATGTTAATAACAACCGTCGTCGCTACGCGACCGCGTTCGTTACCGCGTCATTTTGATATTCATCCTTATGAAAATAAATATAATAGTCACTTTTAGCATTTCATCTAGATTGAAATTATATTTCTATAGAAATTATATTCTTATATTTCAAGCAGGCGTAGCCGCGTCCGGGTCCGCTAGTGTATGTATATATGTGCCTATGTGGAGTTGTAAATGAGGACCGAAGAGGCATAACACTAGATTCCGTTTGCCTACCCTGCTTACGCGGTATACTCCGTGAAGTTGATTTATCATTTACCTCCATATAAGGACATATCCATATATAGGTATAATAGGTGTAAAATGTAATTTGCGGTCAACTATTTCAGTAAATTTTCGATAAAATAATTGAGAAATCAATATATGTGTGTATATAGCTAGAGTTATGAATCACATTGAACTAATGTTTCCTGTTACCCTCAAATCTGAAACGACCTAATATTATTGAATCTATTAGGTATTAGCAATTGAAGTTGGTAGTTATGATTGAAATATTTATAGATTTGTGGTTCATGGTGGTTTTGTCTCACTTCTGACTGGTTGTGGGTTCGAATCTGACTAAAAATGTAATTTTATTTTACACTTGAATGAATCCCTGTCTCTCCATCGTCGTTTGTCCTTCTGGCTGTCGTGGCACAGTGAGTGCTTTAGATTATCAACTCGATGGATGTGGGTTTGATCCCCACTCGGAAGATTATATTTAATTCAATTTCACTTCCCTTTTCAGGTACACCGAGGGCGGAAACGTATTTCATCATAGGAGAAATGATTTAATATTTTAATTTTCTTGCTGTGGTACCGACCCAAAGCGCGGCGTTGAGTTTCGTCAATTAACAAGCAAATCGAGAACAGGGTGTCTTATTGACTGAGCATCTTAACACTAGATTAACTCTGCCTAGCCTGTTATACGGGAAAATGCGTTAAACAACCATTTTTATTAACCAATATCTTAATTACCGACGTCAGCTTTAGCAACAAATTAATTTAATTCAAAAGGATATAAAAAGTTCAATGAGACCTATTACAATTACTCTCCCAATCTTTAAGTTATGGTATATTTAAAGATAATTAAAGATAAAAAGGCTGTCTCTATATTACAAATGAAATAAGAACCATAATTATAACGCAACAGCCAATACTCATTTTCCTTATGTCTTGAAATTGATGTCTTTACCGTTACTCGGTAGGCCCAAACCCTTGACCTACTAAAAGGGGGCAAAACGATGTCGACGTCAACTCGCAACAATGATTCAAGTAGTTCTTGGAAGAAGCAGAATGTTGTGATGTTTCTGTCCATACAAGAATGTATGTCATTCATCATTTTTAGGTCAAACGGACGTGTTGTGATATAGATTTCATTTAAGAAAATTATAATCAGCTTCACGCTGTATCCCGCACACAGCAGGTTAGGCAGAGGGAACCTAGTGTTAAAACACTCCGTTCAACATAATAAGAATAACAGTTTTATTCTTCATCTTTATTTGAATGGTTAATGGGTATATGTGGCTTATATTATTTTATTTTCAATTTTTTTATTATTATTGGTGGGGTGGCAAGAAGACGTAGTATTTAGTGAATTCTTTCTCCGCTTTTCACATTTGTGGATATTTTGCTGAGTCAGATACCAGTTTACTAAAAGCGTAAGAGAATTAAAAACATTTTCATAAGAGGCCGTCATGGCGCAGCGGCTGCGTCTCCGAATGGTACTGCGATGGTTGCGGGACTTTTGAAGGTTGCCGGTTTTATTCCAGCTTGTGTGAATGAATTATTTTAATTTTCTCACTCTTGTAAAAAAGACAAAGCACCGCGTTATATTCCGCCATTCAACACGCGATGTCCCGAAAAATGAAAATATAGGGAAAGTCTAACGCATTCCCCAATGCAATGCGTTAGAGGTTTCCTCTATCTACCCTCATATTTGGATAAAAAAAGTCCCCCTGGTGTAAATAAAACGCTAAACTATTGCTTGTACAGTTTGGCCAACGAGTTGTGGCCGCCCGTTTACTCGGGAAGAATATAATTAAAAATAAGGAAATTCTTGAAATGAAATTTGGACAACCATCAGCAGTCAACCAAGATGGCTAACTATGCTATAAGTTGAAAACATTTAAATTCCATAATAAGTAGTAGTTAGTGATCAAGGAAAATATTATTTAGGTCAGGCGCAGTTGCTTCAGTACCATAGCTCGATCGTTTCTTAGCACACCACACGCTTGGTCGTTACTAAGAATTGTAATTTCACTTTCTTTGAATTAATTTAAAGAAATATAACGAGATAAGTATTCTGAAAAAAGAGATTTCAATACAATTTGTATTCACGAGCAGAGAGAACCTAGTGTTAATACACTCCGTTCCCTATTTTCCGCCAAATTCTGAAGGTATTGCGTGTTGAGCGGCGGAACTTAACGCTGTGCTGTTTCCCCAACACCAGAGCGAAAATATTAAATAGGTATTTCATTTTTTCAAGTTGGAGTCGAACGCACAACCTGTCGCATTTACAAGGTTGTGGTTGACTAGCCTCAAAAATATAATAGAAAATTTCTAAATACATTCTCTACTACATACAAAATGAGTGAAAGATCAACGTGCTACAAACACTTAGCGTGAAGCAAACACGTCTTATAATATACTAAAATGACATAATAACTTGAATGGGTGATATTTTAAAGTCCATACCTTCAATTAGAGACCATTACTTATACCAGCCTGGAGTTTTACAAAGAGATATTATATGTAAGCGTTCTTCGAAAAGGGGTCAAGATAGCAATTCAAAATATTCTATGTTATTTCTTTGTCTAATTCTCCTCTGGAGGCTGTTCTTGAGGCCGCCGACATGTTGTAGATTCTATTCCAATTAGAAGAAATATTTAATAAACATTAAATATTCATTAACTCGCTATGGTAACGAGGCAAAGCATGTCTTAATAGGAACGTAGTGTCTTAAAATTAGGTTCCCAGGTTCCCAGGTCCCCTCTGCTTACCCTGCTGTGTGCGTATAATAAAAAAACTGCAATTAAATGACGAAACCATCTCCTATTATTAGTAATCGAATATTTTTCGAATGATGTACTGTGAACTTGGTGTATATGTGCGTGATATCCGCATGCAGGTGCAGTCATCAGCACCGCAAGTATTAATCATTTTTACATCACAGCGTGTTTCGTAAATATTTATGTATGTATATATATGGGCCTGGGAAGGTTACAGGTTTGGACTGTACCGTACACATAGCAAGGTAGGCAAAGGGAACTTGGAAACCTAGGGGAAAGGCATTCCGTTCCCATTATAACACTTTCGTTCCCACCTTTCCGTCGAATTCTGGAGGGATTGTGTGTTAAGTAGAGATGGGCGTTATCGTTTTTTTCCGTTAACGGTTATGAAACCGATATATGGTTTTCGTAACGATATCAAAAACGGTTTTCAGATATCGTTTTTTTTTCGAATTGTCAATAAACGCAAAATCATAATTATAACATTATAATATCATAATAAATATATGTAATTAGTATTACATATAAATAAAAACTATAATCAAATGTAAAAAAAACAATATATAGTAATTAAATTGAAATAATATTAAAATACAAAATCATATCCAAATTTCAACCTTATACATTTACTTAGAAGTTCGATTTCATAACGACGAAATAATAACTTGTAGATGTAATGTAA
>JAKRZM010000870.1:59719-107719 GCA_036379175.1 Heliconius cydno galanthus
TAAATTGAGAAAATTGTAGTCAAACAAAAAAAAAAAATATTGAAAAAATAAAAAGAATACTTGTGTGCTTAAAGAAATATGCTGACGCTACCATTTAAATAAATATACTGTCATACATTGCACTTCATCTTTGGTGTAGCGTTAGAAGAAATGGATCGCATCCAACTGCATCGTAAATAACGATGCGGTCAGAGCCACTCTACGTATTACAATTTGAAAGGGAAATTTAATGAATGATAAAATTTTATTTATGAACTTAAATTTTTTAGATATTTTTGTATTGTAAACTCAACGCATACCTATAGTAGTGTTAAGACACTCACTCTCTCTTTTCGCTCAATTTTCGAGATATTGCATTCTGAGTGGCGTAACTCAACGCTTCGCTTTTTTCTTGTTACCAGAGCGGTGAAATGATAATAATTCATTCCTCCAAATGGGAATCGAACCCGCATTCACAGTCTGACGCTGAATACATATTTTTTATTTAGATTTTTGATATAGTAACAAATCCATGATTAAACTTAGCGATTTAGACGAGGAAAACATAGGAAAATATCTTCGTTTTCGGTTTTCTTTAATTTAAGACAGTTTTTTTCTTATTTGCATTTCAAAGTTTCCCCTACTATACCTAAAAGTAAAACCTGTAATCTTTAATTCCAATTAGAAATTTCGTAACTGGGCCGTGACGGCCTATAAGACTATTTTTGCAAATATTTATAATATTGCAATTACTAATATATTTATAGCGGATGTGGCTTCAATGTTATTTGCATAACTACTCCATATTAGGGTTAATTAGAGCCTAGAAAGAGATAAATATAGTATATATGGAAATATAAATCTTTATTGACCCTTGGCTTACTTTTGACGCATACGGCAAATTATTTTAAATAATATAGATAAAATAAATTAATAAATTAAGAAAATCCCAGTACATAGATTCTAATATAAAATTCCCATTAGTTTATTAAAATTTACGGGACTCTTTGGAAAGATTGAATTGATTAAGGAATGGGTCCCGTCTGTTAATAATAAAGAGGGGGGTATCGATAACCATAGGACCAACCGGAAATATTTTTAAGTGCGCCACAAACAATATAATTACATGTCTATCACGTTAATTTTTAAATAACAAAAAAAATAATTGGTTAAATATTTAAAACGTTACTTCCTGTTTACATTTTTTTACAATTTAAAACAATTAATTGTTTTTTGTTTTTAGGTGATAAGCCGCAGATGGACACGCAAGGTTCCGTATTTTTGAGGAGAGACGCCATCCCTGAGAAAAACTCTTGGTACGCTAAGATCGTTGATGTACAAGAAGATACAGTATCTTTTGAGGTTAGTATAAGGATTGATCTTTTTGAGTTCCGTATCTCAAAGAAAAACGTATTCGTTTTGTTATGAAATAATTGCGTAAGTTCGCAAATTTAAGTTTGTCTTCTTTAATAACTTAAATTCCCGTTGGCCTTGTTCGGAATCCTCGTTGGGCTCTAGTAGGGCAGAAACTTTACAGTCTCTGCACACCTTATCTCGTCTACTATCATCTCTTCAATATAATTATTATGAAATTCCTACGTCGCGATAACTATTTTAATAATATTATTTTCTATTAGAATATATTAATAATAAATTAAGCGAATATTTTTAGTGGCTGAATGGTCGTTCTACATGTGCGTCATTCTGTAGTGGACGAATTAAAAAATAAACATGTCAAATTATTTTTAAAAAATAAAATGTTTTTACAGACATAAATATTTGAACTTGCACTAGTAATATTAAAATGTTAAAAAAATATAATAAATAATGAGTAAAAATATTTTCTCAGAACGTCCTACACGAATATGACTTAACCGATTGAATCGAATCGTTGCATAGTGCCAAATCTATTTGTAGTTTCCTTCCATTGAAACAACGATATCATAAATATTTTATGGTTCAGTAGAAAATAGATCGGAGTGACTCATCTCTATGTTCTTCTAGTTTAAGCGTGTGAAATATATAGACTTACGAGTTCATACTGAAAGCGATGGTTGTGTGTTCGATTCCCAATCGGAGTAATAAATTATTTTTATTTCTTAGCTCTGATAACAACACGAACGCGCTGTAGAACGTATTTCTTTCGTTAAAAGAATACCTTAGAATAAATTAACAATAAATTTTTCTTCTATGTTTATATCATAAAATTTAAGAAATTTTTATACTTTATAAAATGTGTGAAAATTACAGCTAGTTCACATATGAATAACAAACAATTCGATACGCAAAACAACAAAAAAATATTAATACAAAAAAAACTACGATAATTTACTATAATATTTACAAAAAATACATATGAATTTCAAATTTATATGTCAAGTATGAAGGTCAGTGGGAACGGCCGAATTAATAGTCTACACATATTTGTGCTTGTTAAATAAATAGTTTTTTATTAATTCATATTATCTAAGACGGAAACAATTGCACTTGTTTACTATTATTTAATAAAAGCGAACCGCTCGTGGCTTCGCCCGCTTAAGCTTGGTGTTATATTATAATCAAATTATACAAAATCTTTACATAAGCAAATATGTTATTCTGATGTCTAAGCTATATTACTGTAAAGTTTCATTGAAATCTGTTCAGTAGTTTTTTTTAAATGGAACTAAGACCCATCCTCACAAGCTTTCCCATTTATAATATTAGTTAGATAGTAAGAAATAAGATAAGAGCTATTAAATGTCTTTTGAAAATGTTTTGTTTGTTGAGACAATGTACGGCGTTGGGTTACGCCATTAAACACTCTGTTCAACTGGAAATTGATGAACGGTTCGTATAACGTGACGTATAGCGGTATAACCGACGTATATTATGCATGAGCTTACTTCAGCAAAAATTATACAATAATAAATATTCTTTATGTTTTTGCGTACCCATATAGATAGATACCTATATAAAGATTTAACGGATATATTTTAATAAAATAGGCATAATATAAATATATGTATAATTATTAAAGGAAGTTCATATAAGGGACCGTAGACTAAAATTTTGAATACAATAAACGTTTTAAAAAATAATAATTCGTAGTTAAGATTAGAATTTAAACACCTCATTACAAGCTATTAGGACCAAAGCCTATTGTTCATATAAAATAATGGCATATTCAAAGTAATATTTAAATTATATTTTAATTTTATATTTTAAAATTTTTGGCGCAGTTGGCTTGGGACGTGCCTGTCTGAATAATAAATATGTAGATACTTACCTATATTTTAATTTTCTTTTGCATTTTATTTTATGTTTTCGTAATGTCATCCACACTAAAACGCAAATAAATAGAATCGTAGTCGTCTTAATATTTAAATATTTTTAATAAACTACTTTATTATTATTTTTTAATTCACGCTGTATCCCGCAAATAACAGAGTAGGCATGGCGAAACTTGTGTTAAAACACTTTGTTCCCTAATTGGTATATCATAGGTAATTTAATTATTTTGTGGCACATCGCGGCGTTGAGTCCCGTTAATCAACACGCAATACCTTAACTCTAGGCTCCCAATCCCTCTGCTTATCTTGCTATGTGCGGGTTACAGCGTGAAACTAAACAACAAACATAATATATTATACTTTATAATTTAACAATAAAAACGAAATAAATCGTTCAATTCTAAATAAAATGTACATTTAAAGGTTATTTCTTGTTATTGGTAGTGCAAGGTGAATAACAATTGCTAAGACTGCTTTTAAGTTCGGTATTTACTATTGGACAAATATGTGAGACTAAAATAACTAATAATTACTTGTTTTTACCATTTATAAAATAATATTCCATAATTAGGAAAGAATTTTTATTTAAAAACTATCGAAAGTTTGAAAGTAGAACTTGGATGTCTTCCAACAAGCACGGGTTCAAATCCGTAACCAATTTTTTTTCAATTAAATTGAATAATTTCTTCAACAATGTTAACATTGGCTCCTAGCGGTCCGATTTGCCTAAAACTTTGTTTAACTCCGATGGTATTATAATATTTACATAATATCAATTTGATATTCTTCCAAGGGCGACCAGGATGAAGAGGAAATACTTACTTTAAAATTAATAATTAAATCAGCTTCAGGGTGTATCCCGCACACAGTAAAGTAGGCAGGGGTAACCTAGTGTTGAGACACTACCGTTACCCACTTTCAGCCGAATTATTTAGGCATGGCGTGTTAAGTGTCAAACTGAAGTAATGAAACTGTAAATTTCAATAAATATTTCATACCCTCGACTTGGATTGAACCCACATTCAGTCGCGTTTACAATCTCACACCCGTGCCTCTACATCACGAATAGCCTCTAGAAAAATAATATTATTTAAAAAAAAAAGAATTAACATTATCATCAAATTTATTTAATATTTCGTTTGATATTCATAAAATACTTAATACTAGAGCTATTATTACAGACATTAAATATTATTTAATATAAATGCTGGTTCTAAACGAGTTATTTTCTTGCTAATAGATACTAAAGTTTTATACGAAAAACATTATTTACATATTTATATGCAAATTAATTAAAATAATAATAGTAAATAAAGACCCTCAAGGCGCAGTGGCACAAGCATGTGACTAGGTACAACTGTGTAAATGCGAAGGTTAATGGGTTCTATTCCCATTGAGGAAATTATTTTTTATTAATTAAATAAATCAATTAATATTTTCATTTCTTGGCTCTAGTAACAAAGCTAGGCGCGGCCGAAAGTAGGAAGAAGAAGTATCTTAATGAGAACGGAGTGACTTCCCACTAGGTTCCCAAATTCTCTTGGCATATCCTGCTATGTGCAAGATACAGCGTGAAATTAAGAAAGAGACAATTTAAATATTTGTCTTTATTTCGTAGGTCTCAACACCAGTCAGCCTACCAGTGGGTTGCTGGGCTCTCCGCGTCGTCACCAGGTTGAAGAGTTCTCAAGCACGAGAAGTTTATGATTATGATCAAGATCTGTACATTTTATTTAATCCATGGAATCCAGGTAAGGAGCATGGGTTTAAATACTCATTAAAATAGAAATGTAAATATTTTCAATTAAATAAGCTCTTTTAAAGGTCAATTGTATAAAAATACTCAAAAGATATGCGGCAGTTCAGTTTACTATAAAATGATTGATGGAAATAACTAAGGTTAAGTGAATTGTTCAACAAAAAAATAGTGAACTATCACTCTGTTTTGTACTTTGCGTGAATGACAGAATTTCTCTTGTTAACACAGAGGAGAAATGAATAAATAAATAAATAAATAAATAAATTTTAAAATTAGAAAAATAAATTATCCTTGAATAATTGAACATTTTCTTAAAACTCTTTCTCTATCTTCAGATGACCAAACCTACTGGGCAGAGTTCGATCTCTTGCAAGAATACGTATTGAACGACGTAGGCAAAGTATGGGTGGGTCCCATAAAGACAACGAGAGGCAAGCCCTGGTTCTACGGACAGTTTGATGCAGTTGTTCTACCAGCGGTCATGTTCATGTTGGATAGGGCCGAAATACCCTTCCATCAGTAAGTAAATGCTAGAATTCTTCTAAAATGTAGTTTAAAATGTAGTTTAAAGTATGGACGAAGATTTATTAAATTATGTATTTCGCCATTCGTTCTTATATTCTACTGAATGTCTCGAATTTTGGCGGAAAGAGGAGAACGGAATGTTATTCGGGCTTTCTTTTTTATTTTAGCAGTAAAAAAAATAATATCCCTATTTCCGTAGTCGTGGTGACCCAGTGAAAGTTGCAAGAGTTATTTCCCGCATCGTCAACTCCAACGACGATGGTGGTGTCCTCGTTGGAAGGTGGGACGGCAACTACGAAGACGGAACTGCTCCATCAGAGTGGACTGGTTCCGTGGACATCCTCGCCCAGTACTTGGAGACGCAGCAGGAAGTGCCATACGGCCAGTGCTGGGTGTTTGCTGGTGTTGTTACTACAGGTAAGATGATAAAAGTATTTTTTTATGTTCAGAGCTTCACGCTTTATCTCGTAGCGGGATTAGCAAAGGAAGTAGGTAGGGGAGAAGTGCCAAAACACCCCGTTTCATGATCATTGACGATTTTTCCAGACATTGAGAAATGAAAATAAATAAAATATAATAATTTCATAAACAAAACATTTAAAAAAATTACGTAGCGGGATTTAAACCCGCGCTTCCCGCATACCATCCGTGCATCATGGACTATTTCCAGGTGACGCGAATAAAACTTTTGAAAATATATATTTTTTAATAAAAGTATCGAATAACACTAAAAATAATAATAATAATAACACCTTCTCATCTTACTCTCAGCTCCATTAAATACAATGATACAAGAGCACCTCATAGAATTATTTAAAAAAAAATACAAATTTAAGTGTAAAACTCAATTATTTAGATACTTCTCTTCATTCAAATCGGTTAAGTTATTGTTAACTGATGCAAATACAAACATCCGTGTCACCCAAAGGACACCTTGAAGCTTGTGACATTGTGGTCCTTCTCTTTATACTTTGTTATAACATGTATAGAGGCCGTCGTAGCTCAGTGGCAAAGCGTCTGACTGTAAACTCAACGGTAGTAGGTTCTATTCTCAATCGAGGTATTGATTTTTTTCCATGCAATGTCTCGAAAACTAAGTGCGTGGGGACCGGTATGTCTTATGCATTAGGTTCTTTATGCCTATCCTGCTTTATGCGGGATACAGCGTGAAATCGAAAAAAAATGTAAATATATTATTGTATGTATAAAACATTTTGCCCTCTAGATGCAATCATAATAGTAGGTATGTACACATTTTAATATTCAGTGGAATAAACGTCTTATTCAGTTGTTACGTGTCGATTTAAGATTATACAATCTTTAAATCTTTACCTATTTATCATTACTTATATGAATTTTATTATTATTGCGGAAAATTATAGACACTTTTACAGTACGCATTTATTATGGAGGTAATAATAATCAGTATTATACCAAATCTCGATCGGATAAACTCCTATATAAGTACTAACTAAACCATCATTAATAAAAATATAAAAAACAATTAAATATGAATACAAAATAATGTCATTCACCCAGAATAAAACTTTTATGAATCTTAAACTTAACTTAACTTCACGCTCTATCTCTAACGGGGTAGTCGGAGAGAACGGATGGCCAAACGCTACGGTCTCTACATACCTCTTTCGCCTCGTCCACTGCCATCAACCTTCAGACATGCCCAAATAATAAATAATTTAAAATTAATAATATCTGAATTCCACAGTATGCCGCGCCTTGGGTATTCCATCACGTGTTGTCTCCAACTTGGTATCAGCTCACGACGCAAACTCTTCACTGACTATCGACAAATACTACACTGAAAACATGGAGGAGCTGGACTTCGACCCCAACAACCCCAACGGAGCTGATTCCATTTGGAACTACCACGTGTGGAACGATGTGTGGATGGCGCGACCTGATCTGCCACCAGGTAAGGAAATATTTAATATCTTCAGTTTCGCCACTCAACACTTAATTCCTCCAGAATTCCGCGGAAAGCGAGGAACGAGTGTCTTAATACAAGGCTTTAAGGTTCCCTCTGCTACCATGCTATGTGCGGAATACAACAAGAACTTAACAAAAAACACTAACTCAAATATCTTAATTTTTAGTAACATTAATTTACATTATAGCTCAATAACCATACATATCAATAAACTTATATAAGAGGAAGAAATTGCTTATATTAGATATGTAGAACATGTATTATATACCAAAAATATATTTCATCAACACCAGGTTACGGAGGCTGGCAAGCAATAGACGCAACACCCCAGGAGACCTCCTCGGGAATGTACCAATGTGGTCCAGCACCCTTAGAAGCTATCAAGCAAGGTGTAATCGGTTTGAACTACGATGTGGAGTTCATGCTGGCGTCTGTCAACGCTGATCTGATGAGGTGGAGACGAGACCCGGAAAGTGAATCTGGATATTCCGTGGTTAAAACGAATAACTATCAGTGAGTAGGATGTTTTTGTTAAGTATTATATTATTAACGGTAAGACTAGTCGTCGCCCAGAATTTAATTTTAATGGATTTTAAGGAATAAAATAGAAAATTACGTTTTTTAAGGTTTTGAAAGAGTTTCGATACACTCCTTAGCCTATTTACCCATATGTGAAAAAACATTTTCGGGTCACTTGAATATCCCTAAATAAATTAAAGTTACTATTGAGACTTCATAATATAATTCAACAATTCTTTTTCCACAGCATCGGTCGTATGATCCTCACAAAGAAACCCTTCGTTTTCGACCCCTTGGGCGATGAAGATAGGCAGGATGTGATAAGCGAATATAAGCACAGGGAGGGCACAGCCTCCGAGCGTATGGCTTTGATGAACGGAGTGCGATACTCAGAGAGGGCGAAGAGGTAAGGGCTTATATGAATAAGGTTACTTAGTTATTACTATTTTACAGTCGATATTCGATATTATATTCTATGGAACTTCGATTTCACATCTAAGCAATTTCAAATTGTTTATACATGGTATAAAAATACTCTCCCGAAGGTGGGAAGGTGGCTAGGGCTTCGTCGAGGTCTCGAGATCTGTACCTACTCTACTATTATTATTAAACTGACGACTTTCTTTGGCTGAACCTAATCTCGATAACTATTCGAATTGGAAAATAAAATATCATTTTATTTTGGATAGTCCCTTTCTATAGGACAAACAGACAGCTTTCTTTTAGCATTATACTATATTCTTCATGGGTTAACTTAATGTTAAGACACTTCGTTCTCCGCTATCCATAGATTTTTCCAGACATTGCGTGTTGCGTAGCGAAACTTAACACCGCGCTATAATAAAAGAAAAATTAATTTAAATTACTTTTACAGATATTATGCTGTAGCCGCAAATGTATCAGATGACATATCGTTCAAGCTTCGCGACATCGAAACTGTTCCCATCGGCAAAGAGTTCAGAGTCATTGTTGATATCGACAACAATTCTAGTGAGGTATATAAATTTTCTCTATTAAGAATATAGTGACGAGACTTTAAATAATATAATAGAAAAGAAATAACAAATAATATTTAAACATTTGTACAGTTAACACGATTTAAGTTTATTACTACAAATTGTAGTTATAGGTTCGATTCCTAATTGCTACATATTTATTTTTCCAGTCCGGTTAGGTAAAGTGTGGAGATGTATTTCGCCACAGAATAAATATCTTTAAAATAAGCAATTGGAAGAATAATAAAAAAAACAATAAATTTAAAAAAATAGTGTTATTCTATTACATTGATTATTGTATTTAATGTTCTAGGGCCGCAACATTAAGGCAGCTCTGACCGCAACCAGTGTCTTCTACAATGGAGTAAGAGCCGAAGTTGTTAAGAAAATAGAAGGAAAACTTTTCGTTGGTCCCCAGAAACGTGAGTTTTTTTTCCTTTATGTTTTTGTCACCTATATTTCTGTATTTTTGTAGCAGGGTAGAGGTAGTGTTAAAAGACTTTGCCCCCCACTTTCCGCCGTACTCTGGAGGCATTGCCATGCTTTTGCATTTGTACCACAGAGTTCGTTTCCTCGAGTTGGGATAAACCTGCAACCATCATGCTACAGTCACACCCTTATGTCCCTAAGCCACGACGGCCTCTCGATCCTCTCGGCCATTTTAGCCTAAAATTTTAATTTTTTTTTCTCTTGTACAGATGAACAAATCAGCATCCAAGTCCAACCAGACGACTACTTGCCCAAATTGGTAGAGTACTGCAACATGAAGATCTCCGCTATGGCCATCGTCGACGAGACCAAACAATCGTGGGCTGACGATGACGACTTCCAAATATTGAAACCTAATATAAATATTAAGGTGCGAAGGAAATGATTTTAATTTATTTATATAAATATGAACTTAATTTAAATGTTCTATATAGTATATATATAATAGATTATAAACTAAATTAATTAAAAGAAGGATCTCTATTGTTTAATTATTAAGCTTAATGTTATATTATAGCCAAATTACAATCTTTATGCAAATTTTAGCCTATATTTTTATTCTCATGTATAAACCATATTACTGCAAAATTTCATCCAAATCCATTCAGTAGTTTTTACAAAAGTGCAACAAACATACATCCTCAAAAACTTTCATGCTTATAAAATTAATAGGATAAAGAACACCTTTCAGCAAAACTAATAACCAAAATCTCCTTTCAGTTCAACGAAGACCTAATAATCGGGCAACCAGCCACAGCAGTTCTATCCTTCTTGAATCCTCTAGAACGTTCTCTTTCCGGATGCGAATTCAGAGTGACCTCGTCCGGTATAGCTGGTCGGACGCTGCGTTTCGGTGCCCCTGATGCTGCCCCAAAGGGAATGGTGACCGCTGAACTGCCTGTTGTGCCTAATGTAAGTTTTTATTTACTTGAGAATGGGGAAAGGGAAAATGAAATATTTAATATTTTCATTTTCTCGCTCTGGTAACGAGGCAAGCTAAGTTCCGCCATTCAACAAGCAATGCCTCGAGAATTCTAAATACTAGGTTCCCAGGTTCCCCCCGCCTACTCTGCTATGTGCCGGACTAAGAAAATATTCAAAGTTATTTTTACCTAGTTTTAAGTTGCATATATATATAGGGGGGTAGGCAAAAGGGAAAGTAATGTCAGGATATTTCGTTTTTTATCTTTCTTTTCAGAACGAAATCGAACCTGCAACCACCATATTAACAGCCTTACGCGCCTTATCCCAATGCGCCACATAAGCAACAATTTATATCTATTAATAATATTTGTAATATCTTTTACAGAAACTCGGCAAAATCAACTTCGTAGCGACATTCAAGTCAGTAGAACTCAAGGATATCAACGGCGCTGCTACAGTAGATGTTTTTGAGGGTTGAAAGATATTGAACTAGAAGTAAAGAATAATTTTAAATATAAACGTCATATCTATTCGTAGGGTTAAGATTCAAATTCTTTAGATTTCCAGTGAAAATGGGTATAAATGAGGTTTCGTAGGAATTAAAAGAATAGGCACCTAGGTTTTTTCGCTGGTCAAAGATTTAACATTTTAAATTGAATACTGTAATTTTTTTAATGTTTGATTTGAATATAAAACATGAAATTTTACATTTATACCCATTCTCATTAGAAGCCTATATAATATAGTAGCGTGAATAAATTGATAATTCAAATGGCTCATTAGTTCGCGCCTTTTTTTTGGTTATATATATTTTTTTTAATGCAGATAAAATCTAATGTTTAAAGCATTTTTATTTTTTTTATATTAATGTAAAAAAGGCTAAGTTTAAGTCAAACTTCAATAACAATAATAAAACATAAAATAATTATTAATAAAAATTAAATTTAGTTATAACTAAAATTCATTCTATAGCTAATTTGTTATGAAACTATTCACGCTGTATACTAATTTTACTTAAGACATAATATGTGCCATAATATGGTAGCTTTTATTTTTATATTTGTTTTATATTTCATTATAAGAAATTTATATTCGATTCTCAGTTAAAACAAATCGATTATATAGACATCTCGATTTTTAAAACGAGCAATAAAAATCGATATCTCTATTAATAAGAAAATTATATTATTATACGATACGATTATATTATAAGA
Source organism: Heliconius cydno galanthus (assembly GCA_036379175.1). Taxonomy (NCBI): domain Eukaryota; kingdom Metazoa; phylum Arthropoda; class Insecta; order Lepidoptera; family Nymphalidae; genus Heliconius; species Heliconius cydno. Next base: position 71,344 of record JAKRZM010000870.1, read on the forward strand.
TTTTTTTTATATAATATAAAAAAAATAAACTATTTAAACCAAAAACGTTTATTCAATTCCAGCATCCATTTTCACTTATACTAAACCAAAATTCTTCAACCACTACTAAATAACTACAAAGATACATTTACATACAAACTTTGCTCAAAAAACCTGACAATTTAAAGAAAATTCTTATTTTTTATATAAAAAAACAGTATTATTGCACTAATAATTATTTAGAAAATTGCCAATAAGTTAAATACAAAAAAAAATTGAACAGCCATTTATAATTAATAATAGTGAATTGTGACGTCATAAGTCATTATAATATTTTGTAAAAAAATGACTTTTTTTTAATACTTTTACAAATATTACTTAAATATATTTCTTGAATACAGATAATTGTTTTCTTTTTATTTTTTTCACGTGAAGTCACTACAAATATCGAGATAATGAGAATAAAATGGAAAGGGTTCAACAAAATATTATTATTTGTATATAATTTCTAAAAGGGAAGTACGGGGGGAACGTGGTGTCTCAACCGGTTCCCCCTGGCTACCTTAGAGATACGGGATACAGCGTTAAGCTATAATTTATAAACCAATTTTTGGTAAAATTATATATTGTTTAATTGTTCCACTATATTGCTCATTACTACGAAACTTATAAATTGTGGGTTAAATCAAAACATTTTTATATATTTAAAAAAAATCATAGTACCGACTAACTAAAGGAAATTTCGACAATCTATTATTATCTTTTAAATTAATATTACAATTTCATAGGTATAATAAAACACTACGTTACATATTTTTATTAAAATCCATACACGAGTGATAATCTTTATTATATATTTTTTTTATTTAAAGAAAAATAGCCATCCTAACACAATGACATTTAGTGTTTTATTTTAACTTGAAACTACTCGAAAAATAACTTAAATATATGCATACCAGTACATATTTAAATTATGTATTAGTTAATCTTTTGTGATAAAAATTTTATTTAATGCAAGTAATGTGAAAATTGTAATCAAAAGAATAAAATTCGAATAAAAATCTACATTTATATTAATATGCTCACGATTTGGCCTATAATTTACAGAATGCAATAATACTTAATAATATTGAATAAATATAAAATTATACAATTAACTCATAATAATTCATATAAAAATTTAAATGTAGCTGGATTAGAACCCGCGCCTATTGGAAACTGTCCAAGCGCTCTGACCACTAAGCCATTTGTTGCTATCGACCTAAGCCGAAATTCTTGCATTTTTTTTTATTTTATAGATATATTTGTTTAATTTAAAGGTGTGACTTTCTTATAATGACTCATTTTCTGAGACTAGTTTTTTATCGATGAAAGTTAACTTATATAAATAGTGGCAGTAATATAATTTATTTATATATTTTTATATAATATAATATTGAGATATATATTATTATTTGGATCTATTTTTTTTAATAAACAGCCTTAAAAGGTAACTAGATGTACTATTTTGTAACACATTGTTTAATGATGTACATACAAAATTGGTTATATGAGAAAATAATTTTTATTTCCGTATCAACCAACAAAAACCAAAAAAAATCAAATAAAAATAAAAAAAATATTGTAATTTATTATTATTTAAATCCTGGGAATGTAAGAATATAGAACAAAAAGAATAAATATTATAGTACGGTTGAGTTATGACCGTTCTGAGATTAGATTTTTCTTATTTTCCATTATTTTCGAGTGCAGAATTCGTTAAAGTTTAGAAAACCTAACTTCAAAGCGGCGACGATCCATCGATCGTACTGTATTTATATATCAAAAAAACCTTTGATATCAAAAATACCAAAAATAAAATTAAATGACATTTGACTACGTTTTAAGTAAATCATGACAAAGAAAAATGGATATTTGTAATATATTTATTTCTATAGAATATATATTTAATATGTTAGTTTCAAACTATTAACTGGATAAAAGGAACTCGCGGACGGCAAACCATGCATTATTTATTATTATGTAAAAACTTAAAACCTACTTTAAATAATTAAATTTGCAATTTTGTTCCATTATAATATATTAATCATTAAATGATATATGCGTGATAAATAATAAAACCATACATTTTTTAAATAATAAAACCATACGTTTTTCAGTTTCTATCCAATTTTCAAGACATAATAAGACCGAGGAAATGAATATAATTCAATCCATAGGAATTGAACCCACAATCGTAGTCAGAAAAAATTTTGATTTGTGTAAATTTTAACCTGTAAATTAATAAATTAAAAAGTTATTATATTTGCAAATCGCTTATAAATTATTTATTAATAATACTTAGAAGTAATTATTCATTTCACGTTTCTCTTAAAATTAGAAAACAAAAATAGTAAAACTTTATTTTTTTTATTTCATTATACCATTTTAATTAAAAATGTAAAGGGTTCATCAATTTTTTTTTTGAGAATACAAATAGACTAATTAGATTTTGCAAATTCATACAATTATTATTAGACTAGCGACCCGCTCGCGACTTCGCCCGCTTGAACTACACATTTCTTTTAATAATCATTGTTTTGGGTTCTATATCATTGATAAATAGCCCAAATAATAGATTTACTCATATATTCCCATGTACAGATAGCGATCAGTTACAATTTTATTATAAGTATTAGTAAGAACTATACATATATTTAAAAAAAATTGCTTTATATATATTTTTAATGGTTTTTGATCGACATTTACATAATATATTAAACACGAAAATCAGTTTAAATTTCTTAGAAATATTAAATAAAATTGATTTTGATAAATATTATTATAGAAGGACCAATCATTTTAATTTTCTAAAATCAATTATTAAAATTGATTTACTACTATTGAGAAAAATTTAATACAATAACTAGTTAGTATATTTCTTTGTTTATTTTGGTTTTGAATTACAATGCATAAGATAGCAATAGGTTCAAAATTTCAAATGTAATCTTAAATATCGTTTTAAATTGAACAAAAACATCTGAGTATGAATAAAAGCAAACCCTCACTAAAATAAATATTCTTCGTTCACAAAAAAAAAACGATAAATTGTTGAATTTGTATCAGAAAAAACTATAAAACAACTTTCAACTACAGATAAAAAACAAAATGAAATCTATACTTTCCTATAGTTTCTACACAAAATAAAAAAAAAACTGTACTTATATTATTTGGTGAAAAAAACAAATATTTAATTAACTTTAACCTTTCCAGTGACTATTTTGGCATATTCTTCGTAAAATCTCGGGAACAATTGTATGGCGAAGTATACTATGGTTAAGTAGGCGACGATCGCTAAAGTAAGTATGAGATCGAATACCGCTGGTTTCACACTGCAAATGAAAACAAAAATTAATTTAAATTTATTTTTATAATTTTCAAAGTGCTGAGTTCCGCTATTCAATTCGGCTTTAAATGGGGAACGAAAGTGTCTCAATAGGAACGGACTGTCTTAACACTGGTTTCTCAGGTTCATTTCCCCGCCCTGACAAATCATAATTTAAAAAAATATGTACAAAAAGGTGTTCAATTTTTACTTTACTTACCTATAAACATACAGAATTGCTCTTGTAGGTGAATATAATGCGTATTCGGGTTCCCTCTTGTCCACTGCATGAGAACTGACCGTCACTTCCATATATCTAGATAGGGCCCTTTCTAACGCAGCTGTAATTCCTTGGAAATAAAAAAAAAGATGTATTTAAACAACAAAATAAACAAAAATCTATTTTTTTATATTCTTACATAAATATGCACATAGATGTTTATAAAAAAAACACATTAACTTTCTTGCGATTTGATTGAATATTACTAACGATATTTAGCCCATTAGCAAAAAAACTTTTATCTGTCTAGTCTTAAGCAATACCGTGAGTGTAGTGTAACTCAACGCCGCAGTTTATCTAAACTGGGCAAGAAATAAATAATAATTCATCTGTTATATGCGAGATACAGCGTGAAAGTAAACAAAAAAAATAAAATTACCTCCATTAGGCGACATAGTAGTAACCACTTGCGGAGCTCTCGGTTGAGATGAGAGATATCTATACCAATGTTTTATGTACGATTCATCCACACTCTAAAAAAATAAAAATTAATTTCTACAATTATATATACTAAAAAGGCCGTTATGGTACAGGGGCACTGGCGTGCGAATGTAAACGCGACGGCTGTAGGTTCAATTCCCATTTGGGGCAATGAAATATTTCAATATTTTCATTTTCTCGCTCTGGTTTTTTTTGGACCAGAATGGGCAATTTTAATCATTTTTAAATATTGTATAGAAGTAACATTTTACTTTTTCATTTTTATTTTCGTTATTTCTGTACCACGCTTTTGGTTCTTTTTTTGGGTACTTTTAGACGACGAAACGTGAATCAACCGACCAATTTTACACACGGTTTAGAAAAATGGAACATGTGCACGTCCAGGTGCCTTACTTGGGGACACCGAGACACACAAGCGTAAAAGGGGAAGACCAGTCACATTAGTCGAAAACAACTATTACTTATTTAAATTTGACCACGAGCGCGAGGCTGTTGGAACATGCTAACTATTTAAATGAGTACATATTCAACATAAATCGTCAGTTACAATACACAAGTTACAAATTATCAAAATCCACAACCTACCAGGGCATCGTCATACAGCTGGTGGTCATCATCATTCTCCTCGTCCGTCAAGTTGTATATATGAGAGGCGAGAGCTCGCGCCGTATTCTCTATGTTCTTTGTTAAAATATGGAGATGATTTTCAGCTGGGATATCCAATATTGTATTGCGTGATGGGTCTTTGTGAGTCTGGAGAAGAAAAAACAATATAAATATATATAATAACTTCACCTGTACACCACTAAAAGTAAAGCCAAGTGTAAAGTATTAAAACTCTTACAGTGCCAAGCTAAAATTGAACTTGTGGGTTGGGTAAATTCAAATTCTTACAATTTTTTTTGATTTTATTATATTTATTTTATTATTTAATTTTTCTTACCTTATTTTGTATGATTGTGTATAAAATTACTATGTGATATCTATCAATACACAAAATTAGAGAATATAGTCACTTAAATGTAGTTATTTATTTTCTTTATTTTTAACGTAACAGGTACAGGGGTACAAGCTGACTGTAAACACAACAGGCTGTGGGTTCAATTCCGATTGAAACAAATTAAATATTTATTATTTTCATTTCATATGCTTTGGTATCGAGGCAAAGCCGCGTTGATTGACACACAATGCCTCCAGAATTTGGCGGAAAGTGCGAAACGGAGTGTTTAATACTAGAATCTGCCTAATTCACTAACAAAAAAAATATAAGCCAAAGTTACCTCCAAAGAGCTAACAGTGAACGCAGTCATACGTCTAATACTAAATCTCTCGTGGTGCCAAGCTAGAAGTTCATCCGCCAAGTTGATCTTCTTATGAACTAAGGGTATTTTCAGACGAGATTTCATAGATTGAGCCGGAGAACCGGGTTTAGGTGGTTTTGATACGTGCATTGTTAGTGGTCCAGAGGAAATAGAGTCTAGGCACATTACAAATGAAATGTCCTGGAAAGAAAATATTATTATATAAACTATAGTGATATAAATAATGTTTAATATGATATGGATATTGTAAAATTTAAAGGGATTATGAGATGAAAAAATTTTTTTTCAGCATTTTGCATTATTTAGACTTATTCATACAGATTATTTAAACCTAGTGCCAGACGTAAAAATATATAGTTTCAATTTTTAAGATTCCTTTTTCATGTAATACTGAACGGATTAAATGAAACTTTTCAGTTAAATGGCTTAAACAACAGAATAACAATTAGGCTATAATTCATATAAATATTTTGATATAATTTTGCTATAATGTTACAATAAGTTTAAGCGACAAAGCCAAGCTGCGCCATTAATTTATTTACTATATAATTTAGTGTAAAAAGATATTTAAAATAAATAAAATCAACTATCAATTTTCAAATCGAGTCTATAATCGATAACAAGAAAAAAATCCAACCAACCTGCAACAAAGAAGCATCAGCACCATCTAAATGTTCCTCCAACCACTTCTTAGTGGCAAAATAATTGACGGAGTGTCCTGTGGACACTAACACAAAGAGTAGTGACGCGCCACCGCGCACCGGCGCAGTTGTGTAGAGACGAGAGAATATTCTAGCTAATTCTAGAAGTGCTACAGCCCCTGATGCATTTGAATCAGCTCCGTTTGATAATTCCTAAAAATATGAAAGATTTTTTGAGCATCACGATGTATCCATTCCACAGAAGAAAACCTGGGAACTTATTCTGCTGAATTCTCGAAACATTGTAAGTAGTGGCGTAACTTAATACCGTGCTTTACCGGTGTGAGGTGAGGTTTACAACATTTCAACACTCTAAAGTTTACTAATCTAGAAATTAATATATAAATAATATTTAATAATCTTGCCCTCGATTTCGCCTACAACCATCGCGTTTACAGTTAGAATATTTTTATAAGAAATTACAATAGATTCCCCACAATGACTTTAAGGTAGTCTACTAATAATAAAAAAACAAGTTTTAGTACAATGAGACATATTGTAATGTTTTTTCATAAAAAGAAATTTATTCTTTGTTGTTTTTGTCATAATTTTAAATTAAAAAGTGTACATAGACTAGAGAGGTACTTGCGCTGGCACTGCTAACTTTAATGAAAATTATATAAAATATGCTAGAAATTGTTTCGAATGTTTTTTTTAGACAATCAACAATACAAAACAAATTTGGTAATAATGTATAGAAGGAATTGAACCTACACTTCATAAATTCCGTATAAACGCTCTCGACAATTAACCTACGTACACATTATTCTTTTAACATTTTTTTTTATTTACACAAATCAAATCAAGGTAAAAACATCAAAAATTTCGAATAATCCACATATTTTTTTACTAATAAATTATATAAATAAGTAAAACTTACAGGAATAATACTAGATGAGTCATAATGAGCGGCAATCACTATAGTCTGTGCTGTGCCGGAACGGCCAACCAACTTGCCGTGTACGGACACCGGTTTAGATTCCACTTTTTGGGGTGTTGATGCTGATACCACTAAAAATACAGTTTTATTAGGAATAGTGTTAATAGCTTGGTCATCTACTATTCTACAAGATGAACTCTGAACTCTAGAAGAAGGTACTGTCTACAAGATGTGACAGATTTAAAATCGAATATATCTAAAATCCTGCCCAAGTTTAATAGCTATAGAATAAAAAGAAATCATGTCTAACCATTCCAGTAGTTCTGAAGATACTCAGATACTATTACTTTTTTACATTATCTTGAATTATTTTTTATTATTGCTATAATAATATAGATACATATATTTTTCTTTAATTTATTTATGCACTGTAACATTAATTCTCTTTTCTTTAGTAATAGGTCATTGTTTGACATTGTATTATTATTAGTCTTGGTAAAAGGAGTTTAGGCAGGCAGTGGCAATCATTAGAGGAGGCCTATGTCCAGCAGTGGATTTCAAAAATGGATTTGACATGGAGTGAACAAACTCCATGAAACACTTTGTCTTATCAGAACGGGCACATGAAAAGAATTCCCCACCACCCCACAACAGCCTCTATAATACTGACAAGATACAAAAATATAATCAAATAATCTTACCAATCTGATAGCCATTCGATGAAACAGTATTAAACATGGCTTCCAAGGCAGTACCAGATTTGTCATCAGTTATGAAGCTATGCTGAAGGTCACTTATAATCCCCTCAAATTCAGAATTCCATTCGGCAAAATACACTGGGATATTGATCTCTTGTTGCATCATAGCTATTTCTAAGAGTTTAATGTGCTGAAATAAATTACTTTTTTTTATATTTTTATGAAATTTTACTGTCTTTTGATTATTTTTTGTTAACTTCAAATTGTATGCCTCATATAGCAGAGTAAACTTTGGGAAGCAGCATTGAATTATTCAAGCATTACTACATTACCAAAGAAATGAACATAACTAAACTACACCCCCTACCATTTTGGTAGCATATAATGTTTTTTCTTATAAGATACTTTGGTGATTGTTCATTAAAAAGCTCTTTTCTTTAGATTAAATATATCTTGTCATTTCTTTTTGAGTTTAATTAGATTAAAAAGAATGAATTAAATAGTTGAAACATTACTTTAAATAGTTGTAAAACAAGCTGATTATTTAGAAGTTAACTGTCTTCTATGTAATTAACCCAATTTGTAATTACGAGAGTCATATTATTTTCATAATTAAACTAAAACAAAGAAGCTACACTGAGTAAATTTTCTGATAGTTTGCCTTTTCTGTAAAGCGAAATATTCACATAGCTAAAAAAATATATATATACCTCTTTTTGATCATCAGTGAGTAAAGTATCATTTTTGGGTAAAACCAGTAATAATGCACCCGCTTTGTTTCTGATTTCAACAAACTGGTCAATAGTAATGTCTTGAATGCGAGCCACAACGCAGTGACGGGACATGCTCCAAGATGTGAGGGAGCGGCCTTCAAGGTTGAAACTAGCGCTGCGGCATCCTATTAATAAGAAAAATATATTTTTTGATTTACACTGTATTTCACATTTGTTAGGGTAGGCATAAGGAACTTAGTATTAACACACTCTGTTTCCCACTTAATGTCTGATTTTCGAGACATTACTTGTTCAGTATTGGAAGTCCCTGATGTGCTTTGTCTATTACAAGGGTATATTAGGATTTATTTCTTACAAAAGTATTTTTTTCCAAGGGAATCTAATCAAAGGAATTTTAATTGATCAATTCAGAGAATATTACAAATATATCGATAAATATTTTATTCGATTTAAGAATAAGTGTTAAATAGGATTTAACCAATGTTTATAGTTCTCTAAACTACCTTGATATTATAAATTAATTAACCTAGAAGACAAGATCAAAGATAAAATTATCACAACTCAAACAATCTCAACATTTGATGAGATTTAATAAACTAGAACTCGTAGATAAGATATAATTTTGAATCCAGTTAAAATATAACCTAAAACAAAAATCGATTTTTAATATTATCAATGAGAAATATATCCATTTAACTAACTTACCGTGGGGAACTGTGTGGAGGTCGAATTGTTGCATTCTGTACACCGAAAACTCGTGAGAAGCGGCAACTGGGTTAGCAGGCGACATTATAATAAAAATTGGAAAAACAACCAGCAAATAATACGGTATATATCCTTTAAATATTTCGGCGAAACCATCCGCCTGATCGAGCCACATCGTGGTAACTGTTTACGTTCACTTTTATAATGCAATTATTGGAAAAAAAACAATTTATAATAATACTATCCTATTAAAGAAACCTTACGTGTGATGTCGGTCAATGACATTTCAATTGCGAGTTGCGACTTACGTGACTTGACAGAGGAGTGAGGACACAGATTAAAAAGAGTTGCTATTTACAATTTACGTTCCTATTAACGGTATAAAGTATATCATAGTTTTTTTTTACTTTTAATTCCAAGATTGTTTTTTCAAGATTAGTTGGGTCGACAGCAAGATAAAATATTGTAATTGCGATCTCGTTTTGAATGGCGTAAATTATAGTAATACAAGACAGTACAAACGCTGATCGACGCACACACATAAAACTTTTTAAGAAACTATGAATATATGTATTATCCGAAGATTTTTACAATTTCGAAAATTAATTGATAATCTCTACTATTTGAAATAAGTTCAATAATCAAGTTCAATTTTGTTTTTTCTTTTACAATTTCAATTATATAAAATTGTAGGTACATAACAGAACATCATAGATACGGATTTAACAGGTTTACACTCTAAGCCAAAATGGTATTATTATAATAGTTATCGGGCAGGTTCGCCCAATACCAATACATTATATGCTTTTAATTAACAAAGATGTACATGACAACCATCTTTTGTTCAAGCAGATACTTCTCAACGAACGCGCTAATCTCAGGAACAACTAGTACGATTTAAAAAAATATTTTTGTCTTGAACAGTCCATTTATTGAGGCATTCTACTCGTGTTATAGGCGCCCCGTCATGGCGCAGGGACACAAAGTGTGACTTTAAACGCGATTGGTTGTGGGTTCGATCCTTACTCGAAGAAATGAAATATTTATTTAAATGTGTATTTTCATTTCTTCGCTCTGATGTGGAGGTCAATTGTGGCGTTGAATTCCGCCACGTAACACGCAATGTGTCCAGAATTCGGTGGAAAGTGGAGACTGAAGTGTCTTAAGTCTAGGTTCCCTCTGCCTACCCTATTGTGTACTGGTTATAGCGTGAAACTGATATATTCTATATTATATATAATAGGGCCCCCTATTAGTCCGTGATAAGTGAATAAAAAATATTGTAAAAACTGGAGCTTGAAATCTTTCAAGAGTATGACGCACAATTCTCAATTATTTTCATTTCACCAAGCGGGCAAAGCCAGTGTAAGTATATATGTATGTTATACAGGGAAAGCTAGTGTATGTATTTGTGTATAATTAAATACACTTAATATATATTCCATTCATACAAAAGCAAGATTTTAAATTTTAATAATCTCTAATGGCGTAACGAGATAATAAAAGCTATTTACTTTTTAATTAGCGATAGAGTCATTGTGTTCGCAAACGGCAGATGCTAAAGAAGTCCTGCGTGCTCATTTCAAATTGCACAGATTGTATACATATTTAAGACAATTTAAAACCTATTTCTATGAATATAATGTCTAATTTTCTACAATGTTCCATATTATGCGAATCGCGCATGATTTCTACAAACTCGGCAGTTGGTTATTTCTTTATTAGGCGAAATTAGATCTAAATTATTTGACGATAGAGTTTGAATTTATTTTTTTATGCTCTTGCCGCACTAGGATGCGCTTCCGTGTTTGAAATAAGCTTTATAATATACTATTGTATATGTATATTAAAGTCTTTATTAAAGATAATTAGAATTTTATACATCCTTATAGTGTTTAAAGATAGCATGTAAGTCAATTTTCCTTTTTTTAAACATGCTATATAATTTACAAGAATTTGAACTCAAGAAACTCATGTTAAGGCTATATAATATATAAATAAACATAAATATATATATTTTTCATACTTAGAAACGATAAAAGATTTCAAAAGCGAAACACATTCTGTAATATTTGCTGTGCATTTACAATTTGTGTAAAGCGTAGAGGCTCTACGGCGTAGCTCATTACCGTAGCACGCTAGTATTAATAGAAAGTAGCGCATATCGGCTCACTTATCGAATAATTTAAAAGAGTGACTTATTATTTTATATTAATAATTAATGTATATTTAAAATATTTTTAGCTTATATGAAGAAATAATAAAATAGGTTAAAAAATATAATTCTGAAGTAATTGAGAAATATTTCTAGAATATATTCGTGTAAAATATATCATATATATAAAAGATTTAGTTGTTATCCTAATATATTTAGCACATTGTTTTAATAAACCCATGTACGTATAGAAGTTGTCTCTTAGACTGTTTTTAGGGCAGGTCTACCCACTAAGCTCGGAGCGGCGGCGCGGCGCAGTGCGGCGCTATCGAGCGGCGTCGAGGGGGGGCGGGGGGTCAGAGTCAACTCGATACCGATGTATCGATGTCTCGGTTGTACATTTATTATTTATATTTATATTATTTACGTTATGTATTTTTAAATGTAATTTAACTTTGTGATAAGTTATTAATTCATTATCTCAATCAGGTTTTAGAAAAAAGAATATTATTGTTAGTTTTCAAAATATCGATACATTTAATATTTATAAGAGATAAAATTCTAATCTGCATGAATTCATAATGAATTTATAAGACATATAAACATAATAATCGATTCATTACATATTATACTCATAATAAACAGAACTTATATACTTATTTAAAAGAAAAAAATGAAACACTATATTCGATTTAAATTGCAAATCGCGCCCCGATCTCGAAATTCGTAAAAGAATAGCAATGGCGATAGCGATCGGGCCGCGTCGTCGTCAGTGTGCTCGCAGCCCCCGGGAGCGCGGGATGGGTGGCGCGCTGCTGCTCGCGCTGCTGGCGGCGGCGCGGGCCGGCGAGCCCAACGCCACCGACCTGGCCAGCCCGGACCCCGAGCTCGAAATCGAACGAACGCCCCTATTCCCTGAAGATCTCTTCACGGAGGACCAGCGGCGCTCTGGGGCGGTCATATTCCACGTGCTGGGCATGGGCTACATGTTCGTCGCCCTGGCCATAGTCTGCGACGAGTTCTTCGTGCCAGCGCTGGACGTCATCATAGAGCGGCTGGCGATAAGAGACGATGTCGCTGGTGCCACCTTCATGGCGGCGGGAGGCTCAGCGCCCGAGCTGTTCACATCCATTATTGGCGTCTTCGTCTCCTTCGACGACGTCGGCATAGGGACGATAGTGGGCTCCGCGGTGTTCAACATCTTGTTCGTGATAGGGGCGTGCGCGCTGTTCTCGCGCACCACGCTTTCTCTGACCTGGTGGCCTCTGTTCCGCGACTGCACCTTCTACTCGATCAGCCTCCTCGTGTTGATATACTGTTTCCGTGATAACGTGATATACTGGCAGGAGGCTTTAGTACTTTTCTCGTTGTATGGAGCGTACGTGATGTTCATGAGGTGGAATCAGCCGGTGGAGAGGGCGTTGAAGAAGCTGATATACAAAAACAAGGTGACCAGAGTTAGGAGTACAGACCAGCTGATGCCAACGGTAAGCTCGCCCGCACAGACCTTGCATGCACACTGACGTGGATTTGGTTTACATACTCAAACAATTAAACTTACATTCGATACTATTAACAGATCTAACAAAAAACATTGGCACCTTTAATTCTATAATACATCCCAAATCCATGTCCTAGGAATCCTAGATAGATAGATAGATACTGTGTTGTTCTAGATACATTAATATAATAAAACCTCTATAATATTCATCGTATGTCGTACTAAAGTCGTAAAACTCACATGAAACTATCATTTTTCATCACGTTACGTCAGTTAGTATATATTATTCAGGCGAGACATTACCGTTAAGTTGTTCTGCGACTTGCGAGTTGGCAATTGAAAATTACCTTCAAGTAAAGAAGACTAACTTACTCTCTATTATACCGTTTATGATGAAACAAATTCAATCAAGAATTTTTCAAAGAAATTTTTGATGATAAGAAATTAGTTGGGAACGGAGCATCTTAACGCTAGGTTCCCTTACCCTACTATATGAATGAGGGTACAGCGTAAAGCTACAAAAAAAATAGTTTAACCAATGTCTATGACTTGTTTATACTAACCGTAAGCTCGTTAATGGTTTAGAAAGCGTAGATTACTGTATGTTGTTTATTAAGAGGCCTGTTTGAAGCGCGTTGTTATGGCGACTACCAGCTCGCCCTGATTGCTTACGTAACCCCTATCGTGACCCCGTGCATATTTTGACTGTATTAGCCCCAGCCCCCATGTATTTTTATGATAACGTTTAGTAAAGTTCGTACGGGAACCTGAAATTGGGTTAGGTTTTATTGCTTCGCGTGTACATGTCGTCCGGTGAGGTCCTGGATGTGATCACATATGATGTATCTTTTTTATGTGAAATAGCTGACATGTATTTTTTATTGGCTATAAATTAAATATACTTAGGATACTATGGTACTCAAATGGAAAACTGAAATTGAAATTTATAACTTTAAATTATACATATTATATAAGCTAGTATTTATGCTTAAATTATGCAAAAATATATATTTAGAATGGAGAACGGTAGTGTTTTAACACTAGATTCCCAGATTCTCTTTACCTACCCTCATATGTGCGTTATACAGAGTGCAGCTAAAATAAAAATATTTCTCAAAAATTATTTGCCAATATATAATATATCTTGTAAAATTAAAACATAACCCAATTACATCACTGACACAATTTTCAAAGTAAACTATGAAATGCTCACAAAGTGAGTTACGTAAAACGAAATACACTCAAGTGTACCAACACTACAACAAAATGAACTCTAATTATGAAAGCCTTCTACAATTAGACGAACGAAAATTCGACCATTGCCAGAATTATAAGGTTTAATTAACAAACAAACTTACAAGTCCAAACAAGCTTACTAAATGTAAATTTGAATAGTATTTTTTAATAAATATTTTACTTTTTGATGCTTATATTCATGCCGTTTGAATTTAACATTTTATATCACGTGATAATAATCTTTTTTTTTCATTCTATATAATAAAATCGGTTGAGTGTGAATGGGACTCGCCCATTAAGGTTTCGTTCTAAATTGTAGGATTATAAGTAATGTAAAAGGGAAGTACAACATATAAAAGACGACAAATTTTAACTCATTTTGTATGAAATGAACTGCAATTGCAGTTTATAATTATTTTTTTTCAATAAAATATCTGTAAAGTTTTACTTTTTGAACGTATTTCGCTTATTCGAATCGAAAGTGACAAATTTGATAACTGTAGGTCCCCGGGAAGTATCCTCAGCGAATTTCATATAAAATGCAGCAAAATCGATGGATAAATGCTCGTATCTTTTTATTGCGTAGATTTAGAGGCTTGATATTTACTTTAAGGGATCCTAGACCTATTTTTTTTATATTAATTCAGTTTTATAATGATACTTCCACGCACTTTTAGGACAAATAGCCTTGACAGTCGAACAGACGTTTTGTTTTTTCCTTTTGAGGTACGAAACCCTGAAAAAAAATTAAGTAATTCCGTTCTGCACTTTCTACCTATTGAAAATATACTAAAAGCAAAACTTAACGCTGGACAATCTTTGAAATTACGAGTAAATGAACATTTTAAAATAAAATGGAATAAAATAAAAGCTATGAAATATTTATAGAATTATCACGTAATAGCATCCTTCCTGTTTCTACTCCTCGACCTAAAAAGATATACGAAGTAAATGAAACTCAAAATAAAGTGATAAAAATTATATTCTTGATAACATTTTGATAACCTCGTGATGTACAAAATAATTTTACTGTCGAAGATAAAAGCTATCTTAATAAAAAAATATGAAATGCACAACAATGCAAACTTAGTGTCAAAATATTCCATTCTACGCTGCCTAGCACTATTTGAGAAAGATATTAGCACTATTTGTCTTGTTAAAGCGGAGAAATAAAAATACTTAATCCTCTCGAGTGAAAATTGAACTTGCAACCGTCGTGCAAACGACAAAAATTTTATACAAAATATAATTACTATTTAATTAGAGGAAATAACTTTATAATAAAACTAATTAATGTACAAAAATGCTATAATTTTGTAACAGAATAAGTTTTTCAATCGAGAGACACTCGTAGTTCATTAATTAGGAAACTTATCTGTGTCATTGGCGACAGTGCCTCAGTTCCTAAAGTTCTCAATTTTTTTTACGCTACGGTCTTTACGTACCTGTTTCGCTTCGGTCCCAGCAGCACCCTGGGCCCGGCAGCCTCTTCATACAAGCACTCCGGGAGTCCTCATGCTTTTTACGGGTCCTTCCATCAATATCGAAGGCCAGTCGTGGCACAGGGCAGAAGGTGTGATAGGGGTATAAGTTCCGGAACTCACACGATCTTCTTTGCCTACTATTCTATTTATGGGATAAAGAAAATCCGGATTAATTTAGAACATATGAAGCAAGAGTGAGTGGTAAGAGAGTGAGGGAGGAGACCTCGGTTGACCTTCGAGGGCTTATCGATGGTACTGGAGAAAGGATTCTTAATGTATGAAAGAGAGCCCACTCTCTATGGCTAACCCGCTTAGGATAGAAGGCCAAAAAAACTGATATTAAGCATATTTGTAGTGAAAACGTAACAAACAAATGAATTAATGATTGTGTTAATTATTTTAATGAGGAAGTGTGAATTATGTAATTTGTGTAGACTACATTTTAAATTGCTATAATTAGCGCTATAAATAGTTAGTTATTATACAAAAACAAATAAGTTCAAATAAAATTTTAGTGATATACAAATAAAACATACCTACTTCATATTTTATTTTAAAATGTAGATTTTACGGAATAAAAATAAAAAATGTAGTGATGTTTAAGTTAAAAGCTAAAATTCCGTCCGGGAAGGAACCGTCGCGCCGTAGAGCATTGGGACAGATCGTGATGATCGTGGGTTTGATGCCAACTTGGGGAAATGGTTATTTCAATTATTTTCATCCCCTTCGTTAGATCACAGTTTTGGTTTCAACAATGAAACACGCAGTCTCAAAAATTAGGTGAAAATTAAGAATTTACACTGTAGTGCCGATCACGTCCAATTAAGGGGGGGAACGGATCGTTTTAACAGTAGGTTATCACAACCCGCTATGTAATATACAGTTAAGCTCACACAAAATTAATTGAAGTTGAAATTTATAAAAAAAATCAATTAAAAAGCTCGATCATTTCCAATATAAATTAATATAACGTTCATANAGAGTGAGGGAGGAAACCTCGGTTGACCTTCGAGGGCGTATCGATGATACTGGAGAAAGGATTCATAATGTATGAGAGAGAGCCCACTCTCTATTGCCAACCCACTAAGGATAGGAAACCAAAAAAAACCAGATTTTAAGCATACTTGTAATGAAAACGCAACAGACAACTTAATTAATGATTGTGTTAATTATTTTAATGAGGAAGTGTGAATTATGTAATTTGTGTGGACTACATTTTAAATTGCTATAATTAGCGCTATAAATAGTTAGTTATTATACAAACACAAATAAGTTCAAATAAAATTTTAGTGATATACAAATAAAACATACCTACTTCTTATTTTATTTTAAAATGTAGATTTTACGGAATAAAAATAAAAAATGTACTGATGTTTAAGTTAAAAGCTAAAATTCCGTCCGGGAAGGAACCGTCGCGCCGTAGAGCATTGGGACAGATCGTGATGATCGTGGGTTTGATGCCAACTTGAGGAAATGGTTATTTCAATTATTTTCATCCCCTTGCTTAAAACGCAGTATTGGTTTCAGCAATAAAGCAGTCTCAAAAATTAGGTGAAAATTAAGAATTTACACTGTAGTGCCGATCACGTCCAATGAAGGGGGGGGAACGGACCATTTTAACAGTAGGTTATCACAACCCGCTATGTAATTTAGCTTAACTAGCTAAAACAAAATTAATTGAAGTTGAAATTTATAAAAAAAATCAATTAAAAAGCTCGATCATTTCCAATATAAATTAATATAACGTTCATACTAGTAGGTATATGGCTTTAGGAGATATCATTTATCTTGAAAGGAAACGCCGCATTGCATCTTGGCTGCGTCTCCTAAATTGTTCCAGTGTGTGTGTAACACACATACATACACACATACTTACATGTACGTATAGGATATCCTCAACGTTGCGCCAAGAATTTATTTACAGTAAATTCTACGGGTATGTCCTTGTAAATGTAGTGCTGGGTTTTAGTCTACCAGTTTATTATTATTACTTTCTAGCTTAAGATATCATTTTTTTTGTAAGTTCACGGTATATCCCGAATAATATGACAGGGTAAGCAAAGGGAACCTGAGACACTCCGCTCGCCATTTGTGCGCAATATTTAAGACATTCTGTACTAAGTTTGTTTAGTTTTCCTACTAAAGCGAAGAAATGAAAATAATTCGCTCAAGTAGGAATCGAACCCACAATCGTTGCGTTTACAGTAACACGCTGCGTTGCTACATATATTGGAACTTCTATTAAAAATACACTTAAAAGTATCTTACATAGGCAAAGAGGGCTGATTCCGGTCTTCGATTGATCAAACCAGCAGGAAGCAGAGGGAACCTAGTGTTAAGACATTTAAATAAATATTTCATTTCCTCGAGTTGGGATTGAACCCACAACCAGTCCTGCTTACAGTCACACCCTTGAACCCCTGCGCCACGACTGGCCCCAATATGAAGGGAAGAAATAAATAACACATGTATATTGAAAAAGATTAATATTTTTTGTCGCTAACTAATGCCAGAAAAAAAACCGGAAGCATACTAAGTAAAAAAAATCATTAGCAACCCTGACAATGCTTAATTATTACAAACAACTACCAATTACTTGTAAAATACCTACGAAAAGTCAACACTCACACAAAGGGGAAAATCTAGGTTCCATTAGGGTTTTAGAACACCGCCTTAGCACTAAGTGACAAAACTATTTGTAACTGTCATATAAATAATGAATGTATTCCACAATAAGCTTTCTATGTAGTATGGGCTAGTTTTTACCATAAAATATTTATGATGAATGGATATCTATCTTTTTTTATCTATCTTTGATATGGACAATTGTTATTATTAGGCCAGTCGTGGCGTAAGTTTTTAATTAAATTTATATTTTTATTCTTTCGGTCTGGTGTCGAGATAAATTGCGGCGTTAAGTTCCGCAACTTAACACGCTTTGCCTTCAGATTTCGGCGGAAAATGGGTAATGGAGTGTCTTAACACTAGGTTCCCTCTTCCTACCGTGCTGTATGCGGGATAGAGCGTGAAGGCGATTTTTTATTTAATCTATTTTTTTATTATATTTTGAGCTTTATTACAGGTAAAACTTAAATGTTATTACGCTTTTGCCCCTACACTATTGCAAAATCAGATAATTTTAAATATTTCATTTCTTCAAGTAGAAATAGAATCCACAACCTATAACACGCTTGTAGCACTGAGCTACGACTGACCAAAAAGAAATTGTAATTTAAATTTTTACTGTGAATATAGTATAAACTGCAATTCCGTTTCATTTCCTCCAACTAAGTTGGCATTAGGAAAGGGTAAAATTATATTAGATTGTACTCTACTAGAGGGTACGAACAACCCCTTGCAAGCCTGTACATAAAATTTAAGAATTCCACGCATCTAATAACTCTGAACATATGTAAACCATAAAGTAGTAAGTACAGTTTTTTTATGATTATGTAAATTATGGTTGTCTCTGTTAGACAGATTTCTACAAAAGAGCATATTTTACTAATTCAGCGAGAACATGTCTTGACATGTTATATCCTGATTTCCAATAAACAAGAAAATGGACTTATGGACACTTATGGAAAGTTATGGACAGTGTATATATAGTGGGTTATATTCAGTTTAAATTTCATGAATATCTTCAACAGAAACCAAGTAAATCAACTTTGAAATTAAGGGTTGGAACCCTTATAACCCCCTTCTTATGAGGGTTAAGGCCAAAATAATTTGTGTATCACTAATTTTGTATAAAAAGCAATACAATCATGGAAGCAATGATGTATTAGAAGCCAGTGCAGTTTGAATGCGCTTTTGCTTATCCTGCTTCACAAAAAGTCTCGAAAGTGGGAATAATATGAAACCTTAAAAATACTAAAAAATATTTAATATTTTAATTTCCTCACTCTAGTATCAAGGTAAAGCGCTGTGTTGAATTCCGCCACTCAACACGCAACGCTTCCTGAATTCGGCGGAAAATAGGGAACGGAGTATCTTAATATTAGGTTCCCACTGCCAACCCTGCTGTGTTCGAGATACAGGTTAAATCTAAAAATAATACATAAAACTACTTACTACGGAACTATTTCAATAAAAATGCACTTCGCACTTGGTCTTAAAAGGCGTCATCGTTATGGAATTTCAAAGTAATTTTCAACACGAAGCTTTGCTAGCGACATTTATGTATATTCTAACACTAAGTACGGCTATGAGTGTATAATACGATAAGGGAGACTTATTTAATTACCTATTTATACTATTTTGCATTTTCTATATGTAATCTGTTGAGACCCTTGTGGCACAGTGGCACAAGCGTGTCATTGTAAACGTGACGGTTGTAGGTTCAATTTCCATTTGGGCCAACGAATAATTTAATAGTTTCTTTTTCTCCTTTTATCAACAACACGCAATGCGTCGAATCGGCAGAAAGTGGCGAATGGAAGTGTATTGATTGGAACGGAGTATCGTAACAGTAGGTTCCCAGGTTCTTTCTGCCTATCCTGCTACGTGCGGTATACAATGTGATACAAAGTGAAAAAAAGAAAGGAATTAATAAACGAAATAAGGCGTAGAGTTTCCCAATAAAAATGACTCTTAGTGGCAAGATAGTAAAGAACGGAGTAATTTATCACTACAATGTCATACTACCCGAATAAGCTCTAGAAAATGTGAAAATATAAACTAGTAAATCCCTTGAAGATTAATAAAAGGCACACAACGTAAGTACATACTCTCATGTTTGCGCAGCCCGTAATCTCGTTCTAAGAGATTTAAAAAGTCCGAGAGATAAAGCTGAGTGAACAAACGACCCAAATAACTTGTTATAAAATATATTTTTAAATTTTTAAATTATTTTTAAAATATTATTAAAATTTTAATTAATTAATATATTAAATACTAGCGGACGCGCGCAGCTTCGCTTGCGTATTTAGGGGTGAACTCTAATAAACCACGAAACATGTGTTCAATGAAATATTTTTAAGAGTCTAAATTTCAAATTTTATAAAAATCGGTGCCGATTTAAATTTTTTTCCATACAAACTTTGAACCCCTATTTCACCCCTTTAGGGTTAAAATTTTTCAAAATCCCTTCTTAGTGGATGTCCAGATTACGAAAGTAAACATCTGTCCAAATTTCACGTTTCTACCATCAGCGGTTACGGCTGTGCGTGCGTCTTACCTCAGTCAGTGAGGACAAGTCTATTTATATATGGACCGTTTATTTTGAAAGTGGTGTAAGTCCATTTTTGAGAAAAATGAGATATCACGTAATTCATGCTTAATTTAATGTAATGTTTTTATATGTAACTAGTCCGTGTTTAATTTCTCAAAAAAAAACCATTTTTTGAACAACTGAAAATCGGTCGGTATATGAAATTGCATAATCATCGACATACTAACCTTTAATTTTCTCGAAACAAAAGAAAATGGACTTACACCACTCTCAAAATAAACGGTCCATATATAGATTAGAGTTGTATTCCTTAAGTTTTAACACTGCCTATTGCCATAAACGGGATTCAGCGTACTAAAAAAAATAGATAATCCGTTTTATGCGGGATAGAGCGTGAAACTATAAACATTTACACTAAAACAATAACACTATATAACTACCAATTACACAGTAAGCGATCCAACAAGCGTGTGGGACCCAATCAGCTGTGAAACGATGCTATCGGATTTACATTACCTACTATGTATATATAATGGCGATTAGTTTAGCAATGCAATATATATGTATGCAATACTTGTATAGTACAATGTATAGCTTCACGCTGTATATCGCACATAGTGGGGTAGGCAGAGGGAACCTGGGAACCTAGTGCTAAGACCGTCTGTTCTCATTATGACTTTCCTGTTCTCTATTTTTTACCGAATTTCGAAGGAATTTAATTCCGTGTTGAGTGGCGGAATTCAACACTGTGCTTTGCTTCGTTACCATAGCGAAGAAACGAAAATATTAAATATTTCATTTCCTCGGTATTTCTGGGAATCGAACTCACAACCTATTCCATTTACAGTCGCACTTATGTTAAATACACTTATTTTAAATAAATAAACATAAAAAACTAGAAAATAATCAAAAAATGGATTTGGCGAGTGCCCGATTTTTAGAGAATAAGATACTTAAATGGTATATTAACTATTATTAAAACAAAAACATCGAATCCCCTACCAAAACGATACAATGTCAACTACACCTTTTCACCTTGACTTACTATTCGTAATTCGTACCAAAAGCTTTATATAGAGTTTTCAAGCGCACTAGAGTCTGTAGAACAAGTTTTTTAGAGAAATAGGCCACCACATTACCCACTAAAACAGTGCCCTTAGCCGTGTCGTTAGTGGTTTTTCAAATGTTTTTTGTTATTTATACTAAAGTTGAATACCTTTTAGGTAAATGTCGGTTTAATTAGTGTTGCAGTAAACGTGTTGCTTTCATGGAATTTCAAAAACAGAGATATGATTTTTTTATCATCACACAGCAGGGAAGGCAGAGGGATCCTAGTACTAAAACACTCCGTTCCCTATTTTCCACCGAATTCTGGAAGCATTGCATGTTGGGTAGAGTTTGACGCCGCGTTTTGCACCGATACCAGAACGAAGCAATAGATAGGGATCGAACCCACAAACTGTCACGTTTACTGTCATACCATTTATATTTTTTATACTTAGCGTGACATTGGAGATCCCTTTTGTCCAGCCGATGATTGTGAATAACGGTGACGTCGTGTCATTATTCTTATTACATTAAATCACTAAAATAAGAATCGACAAAAGAATCTTGTTTTAGAGATTTTTAGGTTTCCGTGACGCAGTGGGCCAGTGCAAGCGTGACGGTTGTAGGTTCAATCCTCAATTGGAGGTGTGATTATATATTTTTTTTCATTTTCCTGCTCAGGGTGACAAAACGCCTAGATCGAGCTATGCAATATCTTTTTCGTTCCTATCAACACGCATGTCTCCGGAATTCGAAAAATAAGGAACGGAATGTCTCAACACTAAGTTACCAGATTCCCTCTATCCTGCTATATGCGGGATAAAAGATCTACCTATCACAAATCTCAAACACCCATATTAGTTATCAACATAGTTTACTAAAGTTATCTTGCAAATTATCAGCCAAAACCAACCAGGCACGCTCGACCCCCATTAAAATGTGTCCGAACAGAGAACTTGCATAAATTCAACATTCGCCATTTGGACCATGTTATTGAAACTGCAATTTGGCGTCGATCCAGATAGAAAAACATAAGGGTTGTGATCAGTTTTGTATTATTATGTGCTATTCATTAGAGCTAGTAAACACTACTAAAGTGGTACTTTAGTAAATGATGATTATTTTTGGATTTTTTTGGTGTTCTGTTGTATTTTGCACATAGCAGCGAGGAGGGAACCCGGGAACCTATTGTTAAGATACTTTACTCCTTATGAAGATACTTCCGTTCCCCACTTTCTGCTGAACATTGAGTGGAGGAACTAAACGCCGCGCTTTGACTTTTTGCCAGAATTAGGAAATAAAATTATTAAATATTTAACTCTCCATATCTTGTACAATATCTTTAAAGACATTTACGACAAAATCTAGCGACTTACCATTCCTTTACTGTCTATGTTGAAGCGCTATTCTTCTTGAAGCATTTATTCTTCTTGATTGGACCGGACGGTATACTGGTATAGAAAATAATATTATAAAAATAACCCAACTAGCATTTTGAACCAACAGTAATCACTTTCAGATAAATTATTTTAAACTGTGCCACTAGTTACAGTATTTTCCATAAAAAAACATAATTTACATACATTATTTACCTTAATTATTCCATTTCTCCTATTTTTCTCCAATTTACTCTTATGTCAAATTTAAGGCATTTATTCACTAATTATGTACGTTTCGATTCTGAATGATGTTTAGACATTATTAAGACATTTGCTTCACAAAAAAAGGAAAAATATTATTATTTCGATATTTTTTAGATATGTATAGGCTAAGCCAAATACTATATATAGAATGTAGCTGGATACAAAAAACTTTGATGGAAAGCTCAAGTAAATGACATCTAGTACTTTTGAGCTTCACTGGAAGTCGTGAAGGAAGCTTTTCGATAACAAGGACTTATTGGGGTTGCTGAAATGACTGATATACGAATCCGAATCCGAATCCGAGAGTATATTATAAGTAAATCTGTACTATAATATTATAAAAGCTCAAATGTTTGTTAGGTTGAATGAAGTAATCTCAGGTACCAATAGGGTAAATTGAAAAGCAACTGTATATTTGCAACTTTTAGTCATTTCCATTCAACCACGCGTGTTCAATGAAATGTTTTTAAGAGTCCAAATTTCAATTTTTTTTAACCGGCACAGTAAAAAAAATTACATACTAATTTTCAACCTCTTTTTCGTCCCTTTATTTTTCCAAATCCCTTCTTAGTGGGTGTCTAGATTACGAAAATAAACATCATTTCAAATTTTACGTTTCTACGCACAGCGGTTACGGCTGTGCGCGCGTCTTACCTCAGTCAGTGGGAACCACCAATTACCATTTTTGTATTTAACAAAAATCAACCTTAGATTCTAAATTTTAAAAACAGCGGCTTGGCACTAGGTTTTCCTTGTTTACCCCGGTATATAAAAGAGTTATATAAAAAAAAAGAAAAAACTATAAGCAACCACCAGTGTTTTCAAACGATACGGTTATAAAAGAACAAAAACAAAAGCGAAATCCACGAACGCATACAATAATTTTTGTCACTGGGTTCAGTCTATTTTTTTGTAACGAAAATATACGGCAAAAAGAATTTGGACAATTTAAAACTGGTCTTTATCCAAACTTTAGTGCTAGTAAACGTTTACATCTGATAACTGCTATAGTGAAATATATGAACATAGGGAAAAGTATGTATATTTAATATGCTTTTCTTTACGCAATTTAAGCTTTTTGACAAGTATGTGGAAATGAGGAAATGTAGACGACAGAAGCTTATAGGTTCGATTCCTACTTTGAGGAAATGAAATATTTATTAATATTTCTTCGCTCTTTCAATGAGGATAAGCGAGATGTTGAGGTTCCAGTTGAAGGTGAGGAAAAAGCTGAAGAAACGGTTAAAGACATCAGCAAATTGTTAAACATCATGGAAATTGGCTCAAAATAGCTCTGGCTAGTCTCTTTCATTTTTGAGTTCGAGTAGAGTTAGAGTTTCGAGAGCTAATATCTTTCAATTTAATTTTCGAGGTATAACGTGTTGTGTGGCGGCACTCAACGCCACCCTTTTCCTTGTTACCAGTGCCAAGAATTATTAAGTATTTCATTCCCTAGAATGGGAATCGAATCTAGAACCGTCGCTGACACACGCTAGTTCTCCAGCACCACGACAAAGTATCAATACATAAAATAAAATTACCACCACCATTATCAAGGTATTTACGATAAAGTATAACAAAAGGAAGCCGAAAGCCTAACATATGACCGTATAAATGGTTCCACTGACGTAACGTATGTTAGGAGCGTGGTACCAAATGCGCACTCATTAATCTTTGGTGTAGGTTCGAATTTGTACAGAAGTGGTTTCTAGGGGTTGCCTTTTATTAGATTTATTTGTGCGACATTTCTTTTTATTTAATATGTTGCTTTACATTCGAAGGATTGATATGAAAGTAGTTAATTAATCTTTACTAATTGGCTTTCAATATGAAATGTTCCAAAATAGGCGAAAAGACAGTGTCTTTACACAAGATTCTCTCTTCTTCATTCTTCGTACGTTTAGATTCGATTGTCATGGGTTCGATTCCCACTCGGAAGAATGAATTTGTACGGACTAATCTCCGGAACAACTGAACAGATATTCATGAGACTAACATTGTAATATAGTGAGGTTATTAGGCTAACTTGTATTCCGGAATTCCCCGGAGGAATTCAGGATTATCCCCAAGGGATCGTGAATTGCGCAAGAAAAACCGGGTTTGTCTTGTGCGCGTACTTACCGCATACATATCTCTTTTATATTTTTCATATGAACTTAATACAATTTTTAAATACGACAATTTTTACGAGCGAAATCAAATAAAATCCCAAACGATTTAAATTATCGTTTATTTTGTGTAAAACAAACAGTATCTTAATACTAAAATAACAAATATGGTTTTCTTAAACACACTTAAATAAACATTCAAGCGGGCGAAGCCGCACGGGGGCTAGTACAAACAATTTATCGTATTTTGGACACATCAATGATTTTCTATTAAAAAATAAAATTAATAATATAATCTACATCTAATAGTTTTACTATCACACATTTTTAATATCCATTTTTATAAGAACTCTAACACTATTTTTAACATTTTTAAAATATTATTCCAAAATACTTTTTAAAAAGTCATCTTTTCGTTCAACTGTTTATAATATGTTTTCTAAAAAAATATTAACTCTAAGACTAACAAGTAATATAAATATAAACATTTCCCCAACCTGGATCGAACCCGCAACCATCGCATACAGTCAACCACTACCTACTACACTACTATCAACAAACAAACACACAAACAACAAATCCTCTAATATATTCAAAAGCTCTTAACTAAAAGCTGTTCTGTCTTTTCTTACTGGCTGTACTGACTTAAGCCTGTTTTTGCAGCACCAGTCCGCCGCTCAAACTTTGGTGAGTGATTGCCTTGTTCCTTATTTAATATACTATCACCTATTTTTCTTATCTTATCTTATCTTATCTTATATTTAATATTATATCTTTATACATTTTCTTGCTTTTTCTTTAAAGAACGCTTCACGATATATTTATTATTATATATACAGCATATAGAACTCACACTGTAGTATACACGAACAGATTGTTTTCTTTTTTTTTTTAATTTTTTCTTTATGATCGTGTCGATAAAGTGAAATTTTATGCGATTTTTTTATATTCATGTATTTTTGACATTTAGCGGGGTAAGTCTAATTGTCCGAACACTGCGTAGTCAAACGCCGCAAATTAACAAACTATATTTTTTTAGCATCGCGTCGTGTCCCGTACGGTAGGGAGTTGGACCGTGGAAACCTGGTGCTAAGACCCTCCCATTCCCAATTTTCCAAATACTGGAAGCATCGCGTGTTAAGTGGCGTAACTCAACGCCATACTTTACCTCATCATCGAGTTAATTACTAATATTTACCACACTACCAACCATGACAGGGTATACCTATATTTTATATGTTTAAATGATTTAAATCGAGCCATATAATAAATTATACAATAAACCATCTGTGTCCCAAACTTCCAGCATAAATAACGGTAAATGGCCCGTGTTTTGGGTTTATACCAATTTTTTTTACAATATGTACGAATGAAAAATAACTTGGAATTTGACAAGAGAAACTTAAAAAAAATTAAAAAATATGTATATTTTTGGTTAAGTTAACTTAGCAGCGAATGAATACTAAATATACCTACTCGTACTTTGCATCCAAATTTTGAGATTCGAATACGCTATGAAATTGGAACTTCTAATCGAATGTATGCACATACATATATATATTTGCATACATATATATTTGAACTTGTTAGTTGTTCCCCTATACTCCCTATCCTACCTACATGGCATAATCTATATATATAAAAGGACTTGTCCTCACTGACTGAGGTAAGACGCACGCACAGCCGTAACCTCTGTGCGTAGAAACGTCAAATTTGGACAAAAGTTTACTTTCGTTATCTGGTCATCCACTAAGAAGGGATTTTGAAAAATTATAACCCTAAAGGGGCGAAATAGGGGTTGAAAGTGTGTATGGAAAAAAATTTAAATGTGCACCGATTTTTATAAAATTGTAAATTCAGACTCTTGAAAATATTTAATTGAACACGTGTTTCACGGTTTTTTAGAATTTACCCCCTAAGGGTGCCAATAAGGGGTTGAAAGTTTGTTTGGAAAAATCTTTAAATCGCCACCGATTTTTATAAAATTTGAAATTGAGACTCTTAAAAATATATCATTAAACATGTGTTTCGTGGTTTATTATAATTTACCCCCTAAGGGTGCAAATAAGGGGTTGAAAATTTGTATGGAAAAATTTTAAGTCGTCACCGATTCTTATAAAATTAAAAATTTAGACTAAAAATATTTCATTGAACACGTGTTTCATGGCTTATTAGAATTCACCCCTAAGGGTCCAATAAGTAGGCGGAGCTGCGCGCGCCCACTAGTTATCTTATATATACATATTTCTTAGTCCAGTAGTTTCGTTTGTGCCTTGTCTGTGAAACACTTCATTCTCCTAATTGCCCGAACAGGCTGAATAAGTGGGAGCGGAATTTAATGTTATAAACAACCTCCCTTGTGGGTTTGACAACCTCTAACACTATGCCTCAAAAATTTGGCGGTAAGTGGGGAACTCTTGGCTCTCCTGCCTGTCCTGCACAAGATCTGCTACATGCTTAAAACACAAATATCCTTAGATTTAAACAATTTTGAATGGTGAAGGCTGTTTAGTTCATTATGTAAATGTTACACAGGTACCTACCTTCCCCCATATAATACGTTCCCATTCAAAATCGTGATAAGTTAACATTAGTTTAGTCGGTCGTAATGTCTTACCTCAAACGGGCCGGTCCTGATAACGATCTGTCATTATATTTTACACAAAGCCGCGCGTACAAACGGATTTGGTTAGTAAGGTATAATGAAACATTAACACGTTTTTAATAATATTTAAGGATTATCATTTGATTTTTTTTACTATGATATATAAGGGTTAACATGACACCGTCGTTCAACGTCTGTCTTCTAACGCGACGGTTTGGGTTCGGGGCCATGAATCGTTTTCTCGCTGTGGTAATAAAACGGAACGCAGCGTTTAGTTCCGCCATTCAATACGCAATGTCGTAAAAAATCGAGCAGCAGAATAAAATGGAATGTCTTACTGCTAGCTCCCTTTGTCTACCCTGTTATATGGGATATAAATAGTTTAGAGAAAAATAAAATATTAATTAAGGCTATTTGATAATATCTAAGCTTTTACTTAAACTTAGCTGCACGCTGTATCCCTAGCGGGTTAATCAGAGAAAAGTGAGCGCCGAACGCTACGGTCTCTAGATACCTATTTCGCCTCATACACTATCATTAACCTCTTCATATATGGCTTGATCTCATACTTTTTATATGACCTTCCTCCAGTATTCTTGATATTGTGTTTTCGAATATCAACCGCTGTCTCCCGCACTTCTTTTCCACCATAAATCTATTTTTCGATCTCTTTCATCACTCATTCGTTCGACCTGCCCAAACCAGCTGACACGTTCTTCTTTATTCTCATCGTCATAATTTTACTAGTACCTGCCAACTGTGTATCTCTTCTTACGGATTCGATCGGCTAAGCTGATTCCGCATATTCTACTTAGATTTTTTTATTCGTTATAAATTAATATTTTTGTGAAATATATTTGTCCTTTTTAATTTTTTTATGTCCGACCTGACCTGACCTGTAAAAACTATATTTTAAAAGGTAGAACATAGTAAAAAAATATTGAAATTTAGTTGTGAGAAAGTATTCTGTATTGTACTGTATCTATAAAAATATTATTTTAACCTTTTATTTTTATAATTCTAAAAGACTTTTTTTTAAATAAAACATGATTAATACAAACAATCCTTCCTTTTAGCAAAGAAGAAAATAATCTTCTTTGAATTTGATACACTTTGAATTCACGAACAACTCGAGCAAGAAACCAAAAACAGGTAGTTTATATACAGCATGTAACACGCTTTTATTTACTTAAACATAATTTTATTCAATTTAACTCAATTCAATTCAATTCTAACACAACAGCACGAACTTTAAAATGCTTATATGATGTGAAACACTTCTGAATGATATTTTGTTATTTATTAAACGAAATTTATTATTTTTAGTATAACGCTGTATCCTGCACAGTACAGGATGGGCAGAGGGAATCTGGGAACCTGGTATGAAATACTTCGTACACATTAAGATACATACAAAGCGATTTGAATGGCGGAATTAATATTTTTAATTCAAAATAATAAATTTGCATGTGCATATTATTTGACATAACGCGCGGTATTGGGCACCACTTGATGAAGAACGGAAAGGTTTCCAGAACTAAACTGGAAACACTAGGTTTCCAGATTCCCTATGCCTAGCATGCTATGTGCGGGATACATCATGAAGCTACAAAACATACGCATAATTACGTAATTTTATTTAGGGATATCGAGGGCGTTCATGGCTGAATGGGACAGCGACTGACTAAAAATGGAAAAAGCGTAAAGCTGCTCGAGATATAAGAAATTTTAAAGGATTTTTTTTAATAATATCTTCGAAAATATATAATTAGTCAATTTAATTATATGTTTTTATATGTTATCAATTTTAAACTATATTGAAAATTGCAACAATTAGCAACTGCTATTTGTAAAAGAGAATCATAATAAGAATTCGATACTTGTACAGGATACTGAAAATGTAAACTCCTCAAACTAATTGGACTCTTGTTCCAAGCCTTTGAAATTTAAATTATTTAACTAAAGAACTTGTTCTGACAAGTTCATATCATTTGTTAAATAATAATTTAGTAATTTGTCCTAAAAAATTAAATATAACTGAAACATTGATTTAAAAATATGATCAAAATAATGGTGACAGTCAAGGTTTTAGGTTCTATTACTCGAGGAAATAAAATAATATTTAATATTTAATTTTTTTCGCTCTGGTTTCGAGGCATTCCAGAAAGGATCTGGTGGTAAATGGGGAATAACACTGTCTTAATCTGAACTCTGTGGGATAACGCATGAAGCTGAAAAAAAAAAATACTTGAATACAAAAATAATTATGTAAGATAAAGAATATCAATCATAAAGGCCTTGAAAGCGCGAAGCGTTCCAAATTAACGTTCAAATAGAATTTCCGAAGCTAAATTAATCACTTTCCTACAGAATGGCATGACTGGCGGTTTCCAACAGCGTAATAAGCCGATCTGAAGTACGTACCGTGGAAAAAAATGTGCGTTATAACATAACCCTTTATGATGATGATGCTTTAAAGCATTTAGAATGTCTTGGAATAGAGACGATGGTCGTGAGTTCAAATACTGTTTAAGGATCCTCATTACTAAAATTCTTTCGCTGTTATTAAATAATAATAAATAAAATTTATTTCTCATCACATTGTTTACAAACAGAAAGATAAGGAGGCAATCATATGAGACTGACGCTTGTACTAAGCTCTGGGCTTGTGTTACGAGTCGCCAGGTTCCCGCTCGCGGAAAGTCCAGAATATTATATAAACATGATTGAGAAAACAAATAACAGTACAATAAGTATTACATTAAAAAGTTGATTGCGCGTGAGTGTGTGTGGGTGTGTTTGTGTGGGTATGTAGTGTGTGTGTGTGTGTGTGTGGGTGTGTGTGTGAAGCTATTTTATTAGTTTTATAGTATTGATTAATTTTATAGGAAAAATGGTTGGGAAAAATAAAATGTGAGGATCGGGAGTGTTTTAATGGGAACGGAGCTCCTTAACAATAGGTTCCCAGGTTCCCTAAACCTGCTATTTTCGGGATACACGGTGAAGCTAAAAAACATAAAACAAATAATATTCTACCCTGATATCTGTATGAGATAGCATTAACAATGTCAATTATACTACATTCAAACCCTGTCCAGCAATAGCTCCAGCATAAACAAACAGCCAGGCCACTTCAATCAAGGCAGTTAGAGATCGTTTGTCATCCATTAACACAATATAAGTAATCGAATAGTCGGTCCGAAGCGAATCGATACATATCTCGGATGCCTCTGATTCAGGCCTGAAACTGTTATATTCGATAACAAATGGCAGTCAGGCATGCGATGTAGAATGCCTTTGAAGTTAGTATAATTGGTCCTGTCAAAACGTTTAAATTTTGTTTATTTTAACTAGAAACAAAAATTGCTTTATGAGGCGTTTATTTGATATCTTTCAATATTTTTCCTCCTGTTACCTAAAAGTCGAATATATGACTTTTATTCCCTACACCCATTCATAAAAACTGGTGAAGCTATCTTTGTCCAGAGCAGACATGACAAAAATTTATATGTATTTGACTTATCCGATTACGATCATCCTCTATTCACGCGACTAAGCCAGGCAAGGAAAACCTGGGACCAAATGTTAAGGTACTCCATTCTCATTAGGGCATGTCCGTTCTCCACCGAATTCTGGTGGTATTGCATGTTGGATGGTGGATCTCAACGCTGCGTTTGGTCATGTTAACTGAGCGAAGAAATGAAAATATGACTTTCATTCATTTCATTC
This sequence comes from Heliconius cydno galanthus, assembly GCA_036379175.1. Classification (NCBI taxonomy): domain Eukaryota; kingdom Metazoa; phylum Arthropoda; class Insecta; order Lepidoptera; family Nymphalidae; genus Heliconius; species Heliconius cydno. The sequence goes on from JAKRZM010000870.1 coordinate 103,129, forward strand.
CCCTGTGTGGAAATCGAATAAGCAACTGTTTCGCTTACAAACGCACCAGTAAGCCCCTGTGCCACGACTTCAAAAGATAACTATCTTATTTCTTTTTTTAAGGAAACAATATAGATAAGCAAGCTAGCAAATCGTAAATACTTATAGAAAACAAATAAATAATGAAAATTTCTTAGTGAAATCAAATATTTATTGATTATCGCTACACAAAATACATGAAACTTAACAAGTTTGTAATTTATCATATAGCAAAATAAAAATTATCTTTTAAAAACAATCGAATCAATTTTTCTATAACTAAAAATATATATAAATTATTTTAACACGAATAAATTAAATAGCAGCTGTATGCAGAGGGAGACCTAGCCATTCCCCACGCATATTCTTCTTCAATTTTTTGAGGAATTGAATTTGAGGACGAAATAGAAGTAATTCACCGCTATGGCGCTTTAAATAATTGAAATATGAATTTCAGGGCTTTTTTACAGTATCAGTCCAACAGAACCTTGCGGGAATTCTGTTTGGACGTTCCAATTCGGATCCTGAGGGAGTCGCTTTAAAATTTCCTAAAATATTTTCACCTCTGGCTAAATTATCAATTATTTCACCTTTACTTACACCAGTACCAGAACTTGTCCTGTGAAGTGTAGATAAAGTCTTCGTTCTGATATTTTTACTTTTTAAATCAACATGTGCCAATTCCTCTTCAGAACTTAAATATTCTTTGACATTTACTATATCTCTTCCTAATTCTTCTAATTTCGAACAATGCATTTCTTGAAAAGTACTATTATTTTTATCGTTTTGTGCATTCGTAATACTTTCTAATTTACTTTCTATGTTTGATAATTTATCAAATATGTTATCGAGCCTCGTAGCTTGATTTTGTATAGCACTAAATATACTTCTTATTTCATCATCTTGGTCCTCTAATTTTAAAAAACGTTCCTCAACAGCTTTAACTACCGGTGCGCTTATATTTTCACAAAATAATCTCTTATCCTTTTCATTCATGAGATGCATTTTAATGTTTGCCTCATTCGATATATTCATGTATTCAGTTGCAATCGCTTCAAAGGACTCCGAGGGAAGTATCTTTTGGTTTTTGTATTTATGTTTCTTCGGACATTCTTTTTTAAAATGAGTTTGCTCTGATACTTCTGATAAAGTGTATGATAATGATTTGTTTTCGTTCACATCGTCGATTGTATTATTTTGTGACGAACGACTTAACGATTCATCGGTAGTAATAGTTGCTCTACGTTTAAATTTCTCATGTTTTACGATTTCTGCTATTGTGGACTTTCCTTTATCAAAAGTAGCGTGCCCTACAGAATTTATACTATGCTCACAAGCTTCGTGCTTCCTTTTGGAAGTTTTCTTTGACTTGATCGTATAATAGACTGGCTCTGCGCTCGTAGCTGGAATTGTCAGAGGAATAATATTTTTGGCAAATTTGATTGTTTGTTGAAGTACTGGGTCTGTTTCGTCTGAATTATTAATAACTTCGGTCTTGAAACATCCACCACATTGCTTGTCGTGGTCAAATTGTTGACATTTATCGTTAGTTTCTTTAAAATTTAAGACATCATCTGATATTTTCTTTCTATTGCCTTTGGCAAAACATTTTTTATGAATAAATACAAGAGGGTTGTAAGAATTTTTGTCTAATACATAATCAGAGAAGTTCACTCCGTCAATATTTAAAGTAGATGGATCGAAACCTGCAAATAAAATTATAATAAAAAAATATATCATTAATATTAGAATATGTAAAATCCAAAATAGTATTTACTTACCGAAAGCCATTTAGATTTCGTATTTATATAAATATCATAATATATAACATTGACATAACAGATATATTGAAATTTAAGTATTCTTTATAAATATAGAGAAAAACCTAAAAGGTTGTATATGAAAATTACAGTGTCGAAAGCAGGTTATTATATGGAAAGGTTGAATGTATTTTTACAGCATAAATTGCTTTATTACATGTTGCATAATATCGAGACGGATCATGTCAAGGTAGCTTTTAAAATAGCTTTTTTTTTCAAGATTTATTGTAGTTTAGTTACTTTCTTTTAAATACAATTTTGTATTGAGGCGTGTCGTAGTAGCTGCAGGTTGGATTCCAAGTCGCAAAATGAAATTTTTAATGTTTGTTTCTTCGCTCTGGTAACATGGCAAGCGCGGCGATGAATTTCGTGACGTGCTTGTTATAAGCAATGCCTAAAGCTGAAACTAGAGAACGAAGTATCTTACCACTAGGTTCCCTCTGCCTACCCTGCTATTTCCAAGATATATAGGGTATCCATAGCGTATAATTATTATTATCATTGTTTTCATAAAATCCTAACAAAATAAGTAATACCAAATAGAAATCACAAATAAAACTATACTGAGTGCATTTAAAGTAAATACGGGTATTTATCTACTTCACGAAATCAAATACTCTGGAGAAAGATAACATACTCGTATTATAGCTTATTTTATTGCTAGTGGCTACTTTTCTAGACTGAGGTATGTCTTTTGGAGGATTTTCTTTACCTTTTTAATATGAGTGAATCCAAACAGGATAGTATGCAAAGTACGGTGTTGAGTTCCCCATTTTACACTCACTTCCCCACTTACCGCAGAAACCTTTATGTATAATCTTTTAACAAATCGTCAATTATTTTTGATGAATCTTAGTAGATGAGACGTGAATTTCTAATAGTAACTCGTGTTTACTAAGAGAAAGATTTAAATAAAAAATATAAAGATGCTTAACTAACAAACAGAAATGTGTTAGAATATTTCGTTCATCTTGGTTGGCTAAAGTCGTGCCCAAGAGAGGTTTATCTCAGCTTCCCGCTGTATGCTCCATCAGGATAGGCCGAAGGAACCTAGTATTCAATCACTGTGTTCCTTACTTCCCATTCAATTGAGGGTATTGTTTATTGAGTGAAGAAGATCAACGCTGATGGCTCCAAGTGGGAATCGAACCTATAACCGTCGCGTTTAAACATCTCAACATTTTAAACATATACATAAAAAAAATTCTACACAATTATATTTTTCTGTGTTAAAATATAACTTTATTCAACAAAGTCTGTCTGTTGAACTATTTAGCCAAAAAATATATTCTTCTTCTTTTGTTTCGCCTCTTTTGACACGAAACCTCTTTGTCTCATCTGTGGCATCCACATCCTATGTTAATCCCTCCGACTTCATTCACAGTGACGCTAGGGCGTCAGTTCATGTTTATTTAACTTGGATTTTCTTATGAGACCCACATTGTACATACGAATATTCTTTAAGTCTTTATGCTAGAGTTTTTATGTTTGTCATAACATTACTAAGGCTTTTCGTTTAAAGCGACAGTCAATTATGTTTGAAATTTTGGAAAAAATATATACTGACTTTTTTTGTTGCTTTATCACAACTTGACAGTATCTTTTTATGTTCATCTTTAAGCAGATTATCAATATTATTTGAGATGGAACGGAATGGATGTTCTCTTCTAAATAAAACTTAAATTATATATAGAAAACTACTTGCGAACGAACGAATCTTACGAAGTAAGAAAGGCCGTCGTGATGCTGGGTTCACAGGGTTCGAACCCCACTCGAGGGAATGAATTAGATATAATAATATCTTATGAATATTTTAATTTCTTCCCTCTGGCACCAATGCAAATCCCGACGTTGAGTTCCTCCACTCAACACACAATGCCGAAAAATTCGACAGAAAATGGGGAACGGAGTCTAGGAGGTTAACTGTTGCGTGCGGGATACAGCGTGAAGCTGATTTTAAATACCCAAAGGTACAACCTATATTTATTTTAACTTTGAATTTTATAGAATTGTAACGGCAGCTCTTGTAAAAAATCGGTCAAAACCATTGTCGAGTGTAGAAGCTCTATAGAAACAATGCTCGCTTTACTCCGACGTAACGTTTTATTTAAAAATATTCACATAAATAATAATAGGCGTACACTATAAAGATGTGAAATCTTTTTAGAATTTGCGTTACCTCCTATTCCTTTATTATTTATTTATGAGTATATAAAAATTATATATATATTTTTCACTGATTTTTAAAGTTAAATATAGTGGTTATTATTATCAATGTACAATCGCAAGTATTTTTTTATTATTCAGTTCTCCTTTTTTTTAACATTCACAAAAGATCGTTAGGAAGCGCGACGTTAAATTTCGCCACTTAAAATATTAAGAAACCCAAAGCGAGGTATTACTTTTTCTCTTCGTTGTGTAAAAATAAAAATGGAAATAGACCCTTTGTCTGTCTTTATAAATCTCCAATATTTTTTTAAGACTGTCTCACATGCAATTCTTTAATAAATATAGTTTGTTCACCTTTCCACAGAAAACGTTTTAAATTATTATATTTAAAAAAAACTTTAAATTCGGCTTTTTTAATTATAACTAAAAACATTATAATTATACTCATCTATATATATAAAATCGAAAGGTCACTCACTCATCACGAAATCTCAGATACTACAAGTGCTAGGAATCTCAAATTTTGCATAGGAGTTACTTATAGGACGTAGGTGCTCGCTAAGACGGGAATTTGCAATATTCGA
>JAKRZM010000870.1:107970-124868 GCA_036379175.1 Heliconius cydno galanthus
ATCTATATATATAAAATCGAAAGGTCACTCACTCATCACGAAATCTCAGAAACTACATGTGCTAGGAATCTCAAATTTTGCATACGAGTTACTTATAGGACGTAGATGCTCGCTAAGACGGGAATTTGTAATATTCGACTTCTAAGGGGTTGTTTTTGGGGTCTAAAGTTTGTATGAAACTTCGTTACTACAAATGCTAGGAGCCGGGCGGGCCGCTAGTATATAATATAAAGATACTTTATCTGCAGTGTAATATTAACTTACAGTTAACTGCATAACGAGAAGCTACCGAGGCGCAACGAGGTGTCGTTTGAAAAATTGTGAAATAATTGAATTATTGGAATCATTTCCTATCTCTGGCCTCTCTGCTCTCTGCCGCATCCTCCGGAAGAACTAAACGCTGGAGTACTAATAGGAGTAGAGTGAACACTAGGTTCCCAGGTTCTCCCTGCCTTATCGTGCGGGATACAGGGTAAATCTATTTATTTAATTTAATAATAACCTACAAACTATTTGAAATTTCGAAACATAATTTATACGAGTATATGCAAACGTGTAGATTAATCTCACTAAAACTGGTTGGAAACTCCACCCGGATAGAGATACTACCAGTGGATATTGTAAATTCTCCTATAACCCAGATCCAAAGTTTCAGTTCCGAAAGCTGCGGACTTTCGATACACCTCAAATATGTTGACTTACTTTCGCTAGAAATTTTCGCTCGTGTCGTGTGGTCGATTAGACCTCGAAAGGTCAATGTGGAACATAGTAAGTAATTATTTTGTTACAATTAAATGTCTTCTCAAATTGATCGCAAAAAATTAAGAAAAATTAAAGATTATAAAAAATATATCTTTATCTTGTATTCTGGTTGTTCTACTTAATGAAAAAAAAAAACAACTGTCATCAATTTCGTACACATCTATAATATTTAAGGCAAATTCTTTCCAGACTGTAGTATGTCAGATTCGTAAAATGAAACTAATAAAAACATAAATTTTCAAAAAACGTATAAGACTTGGAAAGGAATTGAATAAGTTTTCGTTTCGTTTTGTTAATTCAAAATAATATAGTTAAAAATAATAACGGTACTAAAGCGACTATATGAAATTGAAATTCCATGCTTTTTTGTATAGAACGAGCTGTGAATCTAAAGCGAGAGAGATTTAGAGCACGCAGACATAACATATCGAATTCAATTAGATAATAGGTTGAAACATTAACAAATTTAACAGGTTAATGAAGTACGTACCTTTTTTTTAAACTATCAACAAACTCGCTTTTCGAGAAATCCGACCGTGTGTGAGTGGGTGAGGTAAAAAGCATGAGAACCCTCCGGAGAGCATGTATGATGATGTTGATGACAGTAGATGAGGCGAAAAAGATATGCAAAGAGACCGTAGCGTTTGGCGCTCTTTAAATTTATATTTCCATTTCTTCGCTCTAGTGTCGAGGAAAACTGAGGGGTTGAGACTCCACCACTCAACACGCAATGCCTCCAGAATTCGGCGGACAGTGGAGAACGGAGTATCTTAACACAACATTCTCTCTGCCTATCTGCTGTCAAGATAACTACAAAAAATATTGATAGAAAAAACAATATTTCACATTTACATAAATTGAAGGTTATAGCGCCAAATTAAAAAATATATCGTCATCATCATCATTAATTAAGAGTTGTTCTAAATAGTTTCAGTATTAAAAAGTAATATTTTAGTTCATAGTATATTATTATGAACGTATTTCTCTGCTAACACAATCCGATTGTTGACCTACATTTTTTGTTCTCACTTAACACGTGGCTGGATGGCGTATAAAATATTTCACTTTTCTATAGTAGTTGAAATCTCTTAATGGCAAATGGTAATTTTTCTATTAAGTCTATCATTTTAAAAGAGGTTTTCTATCTATAGACATTTCTATAACTATTTTATTACTGAATGACTGACACAAAGTCTAAACGACGCATCGTCATATAGGTTCCTTGGGGAATATAGGGAAGCAATAAGTAAGGATTCCTCAAAAATCTTATGGGAACAGCAGAAAATGGGAGATTATAAATAATTATCAGGTTTCTTTTATATGGTTATATTAATATAATATATTTTCTTTCTTCAAAGTACCAATAAGAACCGTGTTCCTAGTTGAGATATATTTCACCAGTCCCATATCCAAATGGACACTAGGGACATATTTGAATTCACTATATATATAAGATAAAATGTGGAGAACGGAGTGACTTACTTCTAAATAAGAAAATATTAATATTTATCTTAAATATAATAAATAATAGTATTCAATCCAATCTAATTTTAGTAAAAAAATGTAAATTATACATCAAGTAAGCCACGTGTCCAGAAAAATCCAGCTAAATTCATTTGGTAACCCAGAAACAACGAGAGAAATCAACATTAAAAACATTAGTATAAAATAAAAACCGCCGCTGTGAGCTAAGCCACTTTGAAGCCTACAGTTTACTTCAAAATGTTTCATAAAATATTTTTACAGTTGCCACTTATTTTAAGCCAAATTTTTGTAGAAGTAAAGTTTTATTACCGAAAACTGTTAACATTCAAAGCATGTATTATTGTTTTTATTTTCTCGTTCAGTAAAAAGACAAAACACGGCGTTAAGTTCTACCACTCAACTCCCAATGTCTCAAAATTTTAGTAGAAAAATTGGAACGATGTGTATTAGCACCAGAGATATGAAATGAAAGATTTTAGATCCTCATTTAAAATTATTTTATTTATACATATTACAAAAAAATCACCAAAATCATTAATTATCGGCCTCTACATTTCATATTTTAAATTTTCAAAATGACACCAGTTGATTTATTGTCTTTAAAAACCCAACTTACACCAACTTCTCCATACAATTGCTATGACCATAAGACCAAGAATAAGCTTCCAAGGCCAACATCTATCTCGAAAGCCATTTCTCAAGCATATCTTAGACACAGCACTTATAGACTCTGCATCAGGCACGTCACAGCTCCAAATACTTGAGCACCAACGAGGTTAAAAAGCCTATCTAATAAGAAGACCTGCAATACTTGAAGTAGCGTAAATGGAAACGAGCAAGTTGGCCGAACGTGTATAGGTAGAAGAATAACATTGTGACCTATTTCACCAACTTGCTTCCTCATTGCAATAGTGGGCCAAAGACAGGCAATGTATATAAGACTTTAATGTAAGATTCTCAAGATTCAATTTCCAAAAGCAACTACCGGTTTTCTACTATTCGTATTTTAAGAGGCATTCACGAGTAGATTCTATGTATAACAATCGGAGATATTGTTGCTTCATGGAATTGAAATAGAGGGTAAAAGAAATTATAGGTTTATTTGGGTTGTAAAATACAGTTCTGGTCTTTCATTGTTTCTTAAAATGCAAAATTATTTTAATTTCAAAATTATTTTTATGTTTTTTTTTTATTATTTTACAATATGATGATATTTTTGACAAAACTGTCATGGACTTAAGTTGTCTTGTATACCAAGTAACAAATACTAATTAAAAAAGATCAATTAATAAAATCGATTAAAACACTTTACAGAAAATTGATAATACGAAGTTGATATCATAAATTTTACAATATTGACCAGTCCACTGCAGAAGCGGCCTTATCACTAACAGTGATCTCTTACAAGCAACCTTCTATTCGTAATCTAGATCTTGGTTACCACATCCGGTTTCTAGAAAAACATAGATTTCAGTACTTTTTTTATTTCGAGAAATATATAAAGATTATGAGAAACAATAATTTCTGTCGACTAGTAAAAAAATCTATACAAAACAGACCAGAAAAAATATATTTCACAAGTCTTGAAACTATAAAGAATATCGAAGAAATATGCCCGACACAAGCACCATATAATCATGTTTTTCATTCTTCCACTACTGTGGTTGACAATGGGAATCGTAAAATCCGAAATCTTTGCTTATCTCCACTCCAAGTTTTCGCTTTTTCAATTTTATTGACAGCCATTGAGAGGCTGTCGTCTATCGGAGCCTTTATTACTGTTACATCAGAAACGTGAAAATGGGCACATTGAGGCCAAAATGTTTTTTATATTATGTTTTTTTTTCATTCTATGCATATTATTTTTGTCTTCTTGACGTTTTAGTAATACAATTGTAAAAAAATTGAGGAAAGTGAGGAACGGAAATTAATGGATAACGGAGTGTTTATACACTAAGCTCCCAGCTACTCTCTGCCTACTATGTTTTGTGTGGGCTACAGCGTGAAGCTATAAAAAAACGAATTATATTATTCTACAATTCAAAAGTACTTCTAAAGGCCTTATTGAAAATATTTTGATTTTAATTTAAAGTGCTGTACGCGAACTACTCAAAATGGCAAAAAGAGAAGAGTATACATTAATTATTACTTTAGAAGCGAACTAGCATTCATTAGTATTGTTGAAAACTCATCTCTACATAATAAATAAAACTATTTTTTACTTACATATAGTGAATAATTTGATTCTAAAAGTTTTTTTTACTATAAAATTTATAATATTTTTGTAATAATTAATTGCCACAGATAAATATTTATAGGTCCTATGACCACAGATTAAAATATTCCTAATGCCAAATTTAAAAAAAAAACGATCTAATTATACACAAAATAAATAGTTTTATTTAATTTTAATTGTAACTTAATATTTTATTTAATTCGTATAATCATAATATCTAATATCAAAAATTTAAAAATGTTGCCATCATTATTTACATTCTGTCATTATATCATTAAGAAAGAGTTTAGACTAGTAATAGAAGCATGGTCTGGACTTTAATTATAGTATACCTAGATTAGTGATTCCTTAGTAGCGGGCGAGCTACTGGTTTTTAACTATAAGATATTTATAATATAAGATTTATTAGAATTAATTGATTTTTGTATTTGAGGCGAGACTGCTTGCGCTGGTTGAAAATTAAAATAACTATTTTACAGCTTATTTTCGCGGATCTGCTTGCTTTCTTGTAATATATTTAAGCAGTATTGTTCAATTTTGTTACAACAATGAATTTAGTTTTTAATTAAATTTTCTTTTAAACTCTTTTAAAATTGACATTGATTAAGCCTGTGTAAGTGCGGAAAAAAATAACAATACATCGCTTAATACAAATATTATTCGTATTGATTGATTCGTTAAATATTATTCGATTGCAATATGCAAAGGAAAATATTGATATTGTTGTCAAATTAAAAAATGCATTTATTTTTTTAAATTAACTTTTTAAACGCCAAAAAACACTAAACCTCAATTATCATATGATAAATAAAGTAACATAAGTATATGATATAAAAGTTGTTATTCAAGAAAATGAAATACAAGTAAATTAAATTATTAACTAATTAAAAAGATTTGAGACTATACAGTCGTGTAATTGTTTTGAAATTTATAACTGCAAGCGTGATGGTACATGGTTGAATTACCACTGATATGAAAACTATACATTTGGGGTTAAATTCTAAAAAATAATAGCCTAAATACCAAAACACGCGTATTTCGACACAAAGGAAATTATAATTAATAGGGTAATTCCGGTTAACCTAGAATTACGAAATTTGGCAGCTGGCATAAAAATATGAACACTATATTTGTGGTTAAATCCTAAAAAATACAGCTCGACACCTCCAATTTTTGTACGGAACCCTCGATGGGCTAGCCCAACTCGCGCTTGTCCAGTTTTTTTAATTTATAAGGCTCCAAAGCTTTTCAGCAGCTTTTCTTCAGACTTTCATTCCCGCAGTAGGACACTAGACACGCCTCTATAACGACAGATTGAAATTCAAAAATCTCTCTCAAAAAGAAGTAAAGCTAACACGGGAATAAAATAACAATAACATAACAACTTTTATTAAGCTTTACGCTGTATCTCGCGTACAGCAAAATAGGCGTAGTGTTAAAACACTCCTTTCGGCACTTTGCCTCTAATTTCCTAAAATTGCTTTTAAAGTCTTACATTACTAAGGCGAGGAAATAAAAATATATAATCAAACCCATAACCGTCGGTGTAAAAATACCATAAGGTTTTTCAACAACAGCTAAAACTCTCAAATAAAATAGTCATATTTCATCCCCAAAAAAAAAACTTATTACTTAGAAGCCAGTTTACAATAAAGTATAAATAAAAGTAAGTTCCCAGTACGGCCCTACTTTTCCCAACAAGCCATTTGATAAGTTAGAGCGAATTCGAACAACAGTTTATATCTGACATTTCAGTAACAGCCCACAGCCTACAGTTCGAAGTAGGTCGTGGTTTTTTTGACGTCTTAATATAAATAACAATTGTGATTAATTTAATTAATTAATTTTAAAAATGGCCGACTCTAATTTATAATTTAAATTTATTTTTTTCCTCGTTCTGTTTTCTGTGGATCCCGCGGGTGGAGTAACGTAGGGTAAAGGGAGTTTTGAGAGAAAACACTCGGTTAATCATTGACATTGGGTGTTTATTAGCGTAACTCAACGCCGTGCTTTGCTTTCATACCAAATCAGGAAATGCAAATCACAACCGTAGCGTTTACAATCGGACCTAGCCTAGGACAAAAGGACCTAGTCAACGCACACAGTTCTCCGCTTTCCGCCCGAATTCGTGTTTAATTGATGTCAATCCCAAATATTTCTATACTTTATTACAGACAGACTCTTCTGCGCTTCTTCACTGCGCCACGACTTCTCCAATATTTTTGTTTCCAGCTGCACGCTGTATACCGCATGTAGCAGAGTAGGCAGAGGGATTCTAGTGCGTTTTTCCACCGAATTCTGGAGGCATAGCGTGATGAGCGTGATGTCAGAGGAACTTGAGGAAGTTTACTTCTACACGAGTCGCGTTTAATACTTGTGCCCACCCGCACCACGTCTGGTCTGACTGTTTTATATTAAACTAAGCCAGCTGAAACTTGACAGATGATCTGACATGCGACATATTGATATCTATGATTGAGACGTACATTAAGTAATGATTTAGTACTATCGTTTAACTGTCGAGAACTCTAGATATTGTCTTGGTTCATTAGTAATATAACAACACGCGGGTAGTAGGTTCGAGGCCCTTATAGCAAAATATTTTTTTATTATAATGCTATCCTCAAATTTAACTTTAAAAAGATTATTTAAATTAGTTTTATTTTCCTGCTCTGGTAAAAAGTGCACTTAAACCTGTTCTTAAATCGCAATGCTTCCAGAATTTTAGCGGAAAATGAGGAACGGAGTCTCTTAACACTAATTTCACTCTGCCTTCTCTCCTTTGTGCGAGATACAACGTAAAGCTGATTTATTTTACATTAATTCTAATATAAAAGATTTGGAATGGAAATATTTTTCGTTATAAACCAGAATATTTGATCCAGGGCGTGGCGCCTAACGTTTCCGGGGACTATCGCGTTACATTAAAGCTCCATTCATTGGAAGAAATGTCGGCTAATCTTTTTTCTCATTTGTATACATTTTCTTTTATATTTTAAATAGAAGTGTAAATATATAATAGACGCGAGCGTGCGACTATAAACACGACAAGTGTGGGTTAGATTCCCATTCGAGAAAATAAAATATTTAATATTTCATTTCCTTGCTCAGTTAACGTGTCAAAACGCGGCGTTTAGCTCCGCCACTCAATATTCCATACTTCCAGAATTTCGCGGAAAGTGAATTAAAAAAAATATTAACTAATTTCTACATTACGGCCATAACGAAGTGACAGAAGCAGCTCCCGCGCTTAACCAAGCGTAATAATAAAACGTCCAATTCTTCGTTAAGCTCACAAATAACTTTTGACTGGAAAACTCATTTTAATAACCCTGTTATTTCTAAGAATTTTTTAAGAGAGTATTATTATTTATATATACTTTTTTAACTTCTCGTTGTACCTGGTACCCGTTTTCCGCCTAAAACTCGAAACGTTGTGTGTAGAGTTGCAGAACTTAACGCTGTATCTCTTAATATATATATACGGCTTAATATATATAAGCTATAATCTTAATATATATATATACGGGAATCTTCGCGTTTACATTGGCACTTGTCGCCAGGCGCCACGACTGGACTGTAATTATAATTAACATTCCTGCCATATAAAGTACTCCGCCCAGATAGGCGGGAAATCAAGAAAAAATAATTTGGTCGTTATAAAACCAATTATTGTAAAAAATACAAAAAAAAATATAAAAAAATGAAGGCAGTCATGGACTGGAGGGGCACAAAGTATGACTGTAAACCCGACTGGTGGCAGGTTCAATCCCCACTCGAAGAAATTATATAATTTATATTTTCATTTCAATGTTGTGGTGTCATGACAAGCGCGGCGTTAAGGTCCGCCAATCAACACGCAATGCCTCCAGAATTCAGCGAAAAGTCGGTAAAGAAGTGTCTTAACATTAGGTTCCCTCTGTCTATATTACTGTGTGTGGGATATAGCGTGATGCTGATTTTGATTTAATTTGTTTTCTATATATAAAAATTTAATTAAATTATATAAAAGTAAAAAAAATAAAAATAAATATAATTCACGAACACGTGAAATCTTTTTCACTATTAATTAAAAAGTTCAAGGCCCCGTGAAGATTGACGACGTCTCTTTACCTAGAGTTAGGTCTCATAGCTATTTTTATACATTTCTGGTTGCGAATGGAACAGGCTGGTATTTTTATGTTTCAAACAGAAATGAATTGTTAGAAATATTTCACCCATCCGTTGTGTTTTGTATGAAAAGTGTTAGTTTTTTTAGGCTACTTTTGTATTAAAAATGTACCTTAAAGTTTTTTTTTTCTTAACGCTGTGATATGCGGGATTATAATAGGGACAGAGAGTGCCGGGGAACCCAGTATTGAGACTTTCCGCCGAACTATTTCATTTCCTCGAATGAGAATCGAACCCAGAACCTGTCATATTTATAGTCGCACTCTTGTTCCTCTGCACCACGACTGCACGAACGATTACAAAATCATTTTTAACCATAATCTTATTTACGAGACATTGCTTATTGAGCAGCGAAACCCAACGCCGTGCTTCGTCTTATTAACAGAGCGATAAAAATGAAACTTATATAGGTAAATAATATTTCACTATCTCATTCCATTGCAGAGAATTTACATTTAAATAATTAAGAATAGAATCATGTTAATAATAACAATAGTGTTAATTAATAACAGATGAACAATGAGGCCTACGTAAACGTATCTGTAGTGGATGGAACATTCATTCATTTATGCTACTTTTGTCTGAATAAGATTTTTAATAAAGTACTAATGTATTTTTTTCCCGCTGTATCCCGCATGTAGCATATACTAACTTCGCTTGCGTGAACCACTAAATGTAAAATCTCATTCTCCCATTCCCATCCCCTATACTTCCCAAAGTACCTACACACCAAATTCCACTCTACAACTATGTTATCTATCTGTCAGTCACTCAATAATAAAAGATAGATAGATATCTATACCAAAAACAGAAACAAGAAAGATAAAAAAATATATATAAAAAAACCGATAAAAGTATTGAAAATAAAATATAGCTACCGACGTATCAGATCCACAGCCAGTGATTGCGTCCATTTAACCACTCTTATTGGTTTTCCAGTTTGACAGATCGAATAATTGCCTTTATCGCGCGCTTTAAATTAAAGCTTCGATAATTTGGTGGAAAACATGGATATACGTAGGTATTACCTCAATTTCCCCTCGAGTTTCCCCACTTGTGTTTTTTGGCTGTTCGGCGTTTGGATACTCTTTGGATAATTCAATTACACTTGATGTTTGAGAATTTTATTTTTTAAGGCCAGTCGTGGCGCAGTGGCATCAAGTGGGATTGTAAACCGATTGGTCGTGGGTTCGATCCCCACTCGACGAAATGAAATATTTATTTAAATTTATATTTCCATTTCTTCGCTTTGATGTCATTTGAATTTAACTTAACACTAGGTTCCCTCTGCCTACCCTGCTGTGTGCGGGATACAGCGTAAAGCTGAAAAAAAGAATTTTTAAGAACCCGCATGAGATCAAAGCAAGCAGCAGCATCTTTAAATATGACGGTAGTAAGTTCAAAGATTCCACAGAAAGTCGTTGCGCGTAGTAGCGTTATTAAACACGAGGGTTGTGGTTTTCATTAGCTACTAATCGAGAGAAAATATTATTTTATCCAGGAACATTTCTTTCTATGGTAAAAAGAGAAACGGAGACGTTGATCTATTATTAAATATATAATTTCTCTAAAATTAATCAGAAATCGGAGAACGGAGTGTCTTAACGAAAGAAAGTTAAGTTTTACAGTAAGTAAGTAAGTTAGTGTTTTAATAACAAAGTACCAGGCAACGACAAATCAATATTTTTTGGTACAATAATTGACAAACAGAACATTCATTTATTATACAATCAAAAAAGATTTTAAATAAATGAAATAAAAACACATTTAAAATCTTAAAATCCACTTCTTACAATCCACCCACTTTCATTCTCAAACCCTTTCATCTCTTATTAATACGAGGCAATTATAATAAGCCCTATAAGATCCTAATTTATATTCTACATCAGCAATTTGTAACCTAGGCCTAGCCTTGTAGGTCTTACAACATGCCTGAAATGTGACCATTTATATTAAACGATTGTGTATTGTTTAGTGATTCGAGCTTTTACGGTATTATGGCGACCCTAATATGATGGATCGTTTAGATTACACGGGTACGATACGATTTACTGTAATAGTTTATTTGTTTATTTGTTTTCAAGATGTTTACTTGTGTTTCAATAATATTTATATTTCGCACATAGTTAAGCAGGGGAATTTGGGAACTTAGTGTTAAAAAACTACATTCTTATTAAGATATTTCCGTATCTCACTTTCAACCGAATTCTGGAAATCTTGCGTGCGGGGAAGAAAATATTAAATATTAAATTTCCTCAAGTCAAAGTCAAAGTCAAAGTCAAAATANTGCGGGATACAGCGTGAAGCTGAAAAAAAAAGATTGTTTAAGAACCCGCAGAAGATCACCACACACAGCATCTTTAAATATGACGGTGGTTCAAAGGACAGACGTTGAGATACTATTAATTATACAATTTCTCTAAAATTAATCAGAAATTGGAGAACGGAGTGTCTTAACGAAAGAAAGTTAAGTTTTACAGTACGTTAGTGATTTAATAACAAAGTACCAGACAACGACTAATTAATATTTTTTGACATTTATTAATTGACAAACATACAACATTCATTTATTATACAATCAAAAAAGATTTAAAACAAATGAA
Source organism: Heliconius cydno galanthus (assembly GCA_036379175.1). Classification (NCBI taxonomy): domain Eukaryota; kingdom Metazoa; phylum Arthropoda; class Insecta; order Lepidoptera; family Nymphalidae; genus Heliconius; species Heliconius cydno. The sequence continues at coordinate 119,227 of JAKRZM010000870.1, forward strand.
ATAAAAACACACTTTAAATCTTAAAATCCACTTCTTACAACCCACCCACTTTCATTCTCAAACCCTTTCATCTCTTATTAATACGAGGCAATTATAATAAGTCCTATAAGATCCTAATTTATATTCTACATCAGCAATTTGTAACCTAGGCCTAGCCTTGTAGGTCTTACAACAGGCCTGAAATGTGACCATTTATATTAAACGATTGTGTATTGTTTAGTGATTCGAGCTTTTACGGTATTATGGCGACCCTAATATGATGGATCGTTTAGATTACACGGGTACGATACGATTTACTGTAATAGTTTATTTGTTTATTTGTTTTCAAGATGTTTACTTGTGTTTCAATAATATTTATATTTCGCACATAGTTAAGCAGGGGAATTTGGGAACTTAGTGTTAAAAAACTACATTCTTATTAAGATATTTCCGTATCTCACTTTCAACCGAATTCTGGAAATCTTGCGTGCGGGGAAGAAAATATTAAATATTAAATTTCCTCAAGTCAAAGTCAAAGTCAAAGTCAAAATATCTTTTTTCCATAAAAATGCTTAACATTTACTTGGACATGTCATAAAGTAGAAAAAAAATGCAAAATAAAATAACCAAAAAAAAAATGTGCAATTTTGACTTGAAAAAAGCCCGTTCAAATGGTTGAGCTCATGAGAAGATACAGGCAAAGAAACTCATGGCCACTCTTTTAAATGCCAACATTTGTTACAAATTACAATTTACAATTTTAACTTAGAAATAGAGCAACTCATTTCCAAACATCTTTATCGCGAACATAATCTTTAACAGAGTAATATGTTTTTTGGCAGAGCCTGTGCTTTACCACTTTTTTAAATTTGTTCAGTGATAAATTAATAAGTTAATTAATAAGTTAAAAAAAAATAGTAAATTAATAAGTTAAATTAAGTGGGAATTGAATCCACAATCGTTTACATGCAAGTCGTTTGCTTGTACGAATGGCGTCATACGAATTGTCCTGCACTATGAATAGCCTCATAACAATGTTACGTTATAATAACCTCATTAAAAAACGAGGCAAGACTCATATACAAAGTTAAAAAAAAAATAGTTGACCTTTAATTGCAATGCACGGGCGAATCCTTTTTTTAATAAAAAAAAATCTAAATATTTTTATGTTTACGAATTCCTCGTTATTCGAGGCATAAGGAACAATAGTGTTCTGTTATTTTGTTCTTAGTAACCATTTTATTGAATCATCAATAACCATCATACCTATTTTAAAAATATTTTTTCAAATTATTTTGGTAAGTATGACCTCATATGGTTCGAAGAAGTCTCATAATAAATCAACTCCTCAGAACCTGATTAACTTACCTTTCTAAACTTTACATTGTTGGTTGTTGACTTTATTAATTTTAAGAACTCCTTATCATATTGTCGTTCTAAAGCGATTTCCAAGTAACTACGGTTGGGACTGCCTCTATAGGATAAACTGTCCGCAAAGCAATTTTTGTTATCTTCAATATATTTTATATATCCGTTAAATATTCGCTTATAAGTATTAAATGTCTAATACGTCTCTCTTTTCCGTTGGACTTTTTACTAAATGCGTAAACTAATAGTTTACGCATTGTAATTGTAAAACTACGTCCTTCTAACAAATGCTTAAAATGTTGGACAGCTTGATAGATAAAGATACCGTGATAAAATTAATTAATATATAAAAACTAAAAATCAACTATTTTATACTAAAAAAAAATCAGCAAATTATAAGCACATTTTGGCATTCACTTTGAACTATTTCACATCCGCATGTAAACTAAATGAACGTTTGGTACGAACCCTGGCATGGCTCCAGGTTCATGCAAAAAAGATTGACTCCGGTCGTTAAAGTCTAACGACCCTCGTGTGGGACAATTAGAAAAATTCTTTTCAATATAATTTTAAATATATTTTATGATATTTTGTATAGAGAATATGTGGTCTCGTATAATATCATACCACTTTTTTATACTCTTTTCACCTATTTTAGACACTCTCGGGTGCCGAGACAAAGCGCGGCGTTTAACTCCGCCAATTAAGTTAAAAAAATAAACAAAAATAAATGTAATAGTGGAACAACGCTGCAGAGTAAGCAGAAAGAACCTATCGTTAAGACACTTCATACACCGCTATCTGTGCGTGGTCTCCGAGTGGAATCGAACCCACATCCATCGCATTAACACTCACACGCCGCACCACTACGTCACGAGAACCTCAATTATAATATATTAAATAATTACTTATAAAGAAACCACTCGCTTTAATGATTAATTATTTCTTTCTCAATAACGAGTCAAATATGAAAATTCTACTCAATATTGGCAAAAGCAAATGCTTTGGTTATTTTTATGCTAATATTTCTTCTTTGAACTTTGAAAGCTTTATGTTTACAAATAAGGAAACATGTTCCTAATTATTCACTAAACGATTGATCTCGTGGTTAGTGACTAATTGGTAATTGAGTGTTTGAATTTCAATGGAAATAGTAGAGCCTTAAAATTAAAACAAGTACATCGTTAACTACAGAATAATTTGGCATTTGAGACACCGTTTGAACCAAACAACTTGCTGTAAAAAAACCACACATGTATTTTTCTTAAATTATCTTATATTACAAATCTCTAATATTCTCAGCTTCAGTTATATATTAAATTTATTTTAATATTATAAAACTGAATGCTTTATTTGAATGAATGCACTAATCTTAGAAAATATTGGTTTGGATTTTTTTCGTGTAACCTTCTGTAATCTCTGCCTTTTCACTGGATAGTTCATTTATCGAGAAAGGTTAAAGGCTACATCCGACACGTTAATTATTATCACGCAAAATAATTAACGTGGTGATGAAAGGATTAACCTGCGGTCAGAGTTGCCTCGGGCACCTGGAACGTGTCAAATACAATTTTTAGTTATGACTGACTGACTTTCCGTGTTAGTACGGAATTTAATCTACTTCTCAGACTCCAGTTCTAAAATTATATATAATCAATATTGTTGTTACTAAAACATGGATGAATTACAATTTTTTGCATAATCCAGCTAATATGGATATCTAATGAAACAGCTTGATTTTTTAAATAATATATCATTTTTAAATATAATAAAACGCTAAGTCTATAAACAAAAATCATCTAAATTAAATTGAAAAAATATGAAACATACAAATCTCATACATTTCAACACGTATCACGGGAGTTAATATTTAACTACAGCGCTAACACGCTAACCACGCCTTAGGGAATACATGCTCTTTAAAAATAAACTACTATTGTACTTGCCTGAGGAAAGGAAAAATGATATACTCGTATAAATATACGCATAAATATGCGTGATTGAAGTAATACTTTAATAACTATTGAACAAGATAGTTACCAATTCAAATTTAAAATACTTTTTTATTTTACTTTTATATAATACTTTTTTTAAGCCTCACGTGTATCCTCCACATAGCATGGTAGGCAGACAAAACCTGGGAACCCTAGTATCAAAGGGCTCCGTTCCCATTAAGATACTTCCGTTCCCTAATTTCCGCCATATTATAAAGGCATTGCGTGTTGAGTTCATACGTAACTATTATATATACTTACAAACATAATTAACTATGAATAACAAAATCAATAAACATTGTGAAAGTAGCCTTATATTTGCAAATATAAGGCTACTTTCACAGTAATCATCAATGAAGTCTCGTCATTAAGGTCAAGGTAAAAAGAATTTTCATGGAAAATCATGAAAAACAGTTGAAATATTGAATATGAGAACATTGATGTACTTAATTAATTGCAAAGCCTCGTATGAACTTTCAATAATGATATATTATGAAACAATACCTCTGGCCTATGTTAAAATGTATGTTTTAAAAATATACACTGCTAGAGTCTAGTCGTGGCGCACAAGGGTGTGACTGGTTGTGTGCTCGATCCCCACTTGAGGAAATAAAATATTTATTTAAATACTGCGCTACGGAATGGCCTTCAAAAAGCGCGTCTATCTCCACCTTGGTGGCAGGCAACGCACCTGTATCTCCTCTGGTGCTACACGGGGTCGAGGGTGGCGGTGATAACTTACCATCAGGTGACCCGACCGCTCGTTTGCCTTATCTTTTCCATAAAAAAATGTACATTTTCATATTTTCTTCGCTTTGGTGTTGAGGCAAAGCGCGGTAAAGGAGGTAAAGGAGGTAAATTTAGCGTCTTAACTTAATTGTCATAACAAATTGTCTTAACACTAAAAGCTTTTCTTTGCCTTCCTTGCTATGTGTGGGATACTAAAAAAAACTTTAATAATGTCTCTATTTTTATCCAATAAATACAAACAAAACCGCAGTATATTAATAATCATATTTTTAATTCCAAACCACACATCTATATTTAGTTCGGCTATTTTCGTATGGAACAACCCTTCCGTGACGACTAAGCTCTTCGAAGAGGGCATTGTTTTTTACTATTGTTGTTATTTCGAACAATGGACCTACTCTTTAAGATAATTAAAACAGTTATATAAAAATAATGAACAGATATTTCTTGTATATAAATAATTCTACGAATAATTAACGGTCTTTTTCTTAAGTTTTGATTCTTTCCTATTGTGTAAGATATAAATGGGTGCTTTTTAAATTTTATTTTGAACCACTGGCTAGTTCGCGGCTTCGCCCGCTTGAACTACACGATTATTTATTTACTTATCTGAATTACTAGCGTGTTCTAAAAAGTACTATTAAATAACTATTTTAAAAACAATATGAACACATTGGAAACTAAAGTTTTATCCAATTCAATAGAACAGTTATTTGACACCAATTTTCCTTCGTTCGGTTCCGTCACTCAGCACTCAATGTCTTGAAAATTCGACGTTGCACTTGAAACAGAGAGTCTTAACTCTACGTTCCCTCTGCCTACCCTACTACTAAAATGTACGTAATTTACCTTTCAACTAAACTAAATCCATTCTTCCAGCATGGAAACGCGACAACATCGAGTGAGACCTCAGTCGGCACCAACACGGCGACCGTCACCGCCACCCCTGGAACCAGCAAGGCGCCCCCCGCGGCCAAGTTCCGCCACGGTCTGCTGCAACTCATGATACACACCATCGATCCTATGCACGACGGTGAGTTAGGTACGCACAGCTGCTTCGCTTTTCACTTATTTACACTTTGGTTAAGGTTGCTGGTGGTGGGAGTTGGTTGACCCATGGTTTGGTTGTTTTTTTTTAGTAATACATGTATCGATGCTCTTAATCGCTGCGTAATTATTAGAAATTTTAATAATTTAAAAAATATCATTAATTTTAATAATTATCAAAATTGTTACTACAAATTAAATTTAACCTAATACTATATTTATTACTAGCGGACGCGCGCAGCTTCGCTTGCTTATTGCTTAGGGGTGAATTCTAATAAACTTTGAAACACGTGTTCAATAAAATATTTTTAAGAGTCTCAATTTCAAATTTTATAAAAATCAGTGGCGATTTATAGATTTTTCTATATAAACTTTCAACCCCTTATTTACACCCCTAGGGGATGAATTAAAAAAAACCACGAAAGTTATGTTCAATGAAATATTTTTAAGAGTCTAAATTTCAAATTTTATAAAAATCGGTGGCGATTTAAAGATTTTTCCATA
>JAKRZM010000870.1:127319-222885 GCA_036379175.1 Heliconius cydno galanthus
AAAAAAAATGACTAAGCAAATACATTATATCCAAAATAGTCGGAAGAAGGTGGAAATTAACATTGTGTATTTGGGTCACGCCCCAGCGCGGAGGGCTATCGCGATTTCGCTTGTGTCCGTATAAATCCAAGTTTTCTTTTGTAATTTTCTTCCTCTTGTGAACTTCAAATGAAAGTCTTTTGTATAAAAAAAATGTAATTAACACGTAATGGCGTGAAAATCTTATAGGATTGGTGGTTTATAATTAGTGTTAGATATAATTAGTAGTGGTTCGACACTTTTCGTATCAATTTTTGAAACATTCCATGTCTTATGGTGGAACTTTATCTGGATACCAAAGTGACGAAATGAAAATAATTCATTCCCTGAAATCGAACCCACGACCGTCGCGTTTACAGTTACGCCACTGCGCCAGGAAGGTCTTCTGTTATATTAATTGATATATTCATAATGCCATAAAAAAAAAAACATTTTTAAAAATGCAACTGCTATATTTTTAACAGAACTATGAAACCTATAAAAATATTGTTATATAATATAATAGTAACAATTCCACATTAATTAATTCAAAGAAGCTTTGCAAAAACTACATAAATAAGAACATTCTGGTTTTCAATTCTATTTAGAAACCGAAATTCATCACTAAAATGCATCTAAAGTCCTAACTCCGGTCTAACCACAAGATTACGGGTAGTCCCACTAGATGGATCTCGAAGGTTAAACGGCAATAAATCTTTCAAATACTTGTAACGACCAGTCTCCTGGTAGATTGGATTGTGTTAGAAAAAAGAAAGAAAGGGGAAACTCTCTTTTCTTATTTTTTGGGAAATAAACTGATATGTATACATAATAAATAATTTAAGAATGTTTTACTGGAAATATGTATATCTAGGAATACATATTTCCAGAATATTACTCTGGAAATATGTCTACGCACTTTTTAGCATTATATTTAAATGTACGAAAATCCTCACATTTACTTAAGTATTTCATATTTTTCGAGCTGGGGTTATAAAATAACTATAAGGATAATAAGGATGTGCAATTTAGTAAGAAAGAAGAAGGCACCAGGCTATTCCACGTATAATCTTTCAAGCTATTCCAGATATACTACAGACTAATGCTATATATATTTACTTCCCTATAACGAGACTAAAATGCAATTACAAGAATTTATATTCCAGAAATATCGACTAAGACCATTCTAGTTTACATTTTGGGCTAACGTTCCAAACTCCAAGTGAAGCCAAGTTTACGAGTGCATGGTTGAGGATTAGACACAAGCTGGTGCCAAGTTGGGTCGCGGTAACCTGGCGTTTTGCATTTCAAATGCACACAGATTTGCATGAAGTAAAAAGTTACACCGAAGTTAATGTATAATGCAGTTATTTATTTGGTACTTTTATGCATGTATCTACATATATGTACCCCTATATATAGATATATGTTCTGCAAAATGTTTAACTTTCTCTCATTACCTTAAATATAAACTTCTTAGCTTCAAGCTGTATCCCATATTTAGTAGGGCATATATAGTAGGGCGTGAGAAAACTTAGTGTTTAGACTCTCGGTTATAGTCAGAGGCTGTGCTACTGCGCCACAGACGCCTTAGCTAAAAATCAACTGGTCAAGTGCGATTCGAACCCGCTCCCCGAGGGTTCCGTACTAATTTCAATATTTAGACAATGAAAAGTTTAATTTATAAGAGTTGAAAAACATTTGTTACGTTATGAAATAAACTATAAATATAATCTTTTTTTTTTCATAATTTTTTTTCATTTTTTTTACAAGTATAGTAAATTATATAACTTTCGATATTTTTTCCTTTATTTGTATTGTAATTTCACGCTTCGTGCCAAATTAATAAGTAAGTAGAGTAGTCAGATGTTTTCTACAAAAAAAAAGAAGAACGCTAGAGGAAGAAGAAATAGAAAAGAACAAAGAAGAATCATAGTGTATTCGGACATTAGTAATTGAAAGTACTAAATTTTCATTTTGTTTTGTGTACTTTCTTTTACTAAAGTCCGCGTTCACTACATCATCTAACTGTACCGCATTAAAAAAGAGAAACACGAGAAAAATTATTTTATCTTAGTTTAAATATATATTTAACTATATTTATAAATATAAATTTATGGTGTCTACTATTTTTCGAAGGTAATGGTTGTGGGTTCAATTCCCACATAAAAGATGAGAAGCACAGCGTTAAGTACTACTATTTAACACGCCATGTTCGAATGGAATCGAAAAAGATAGTGTTTTATCACTAGGTTCTCTCCATATACTCCTACGCTAAATAAAGCATAAAAATTAACAATTCTAACACAAAAACTTCTATTTATATATAAATAGTGACATATTTTAATATATTTAAAACTATCTCACGTTTAAGCCACGTTAGCTGAAATAATGTAGGTCAAATTCATGGCCTTCTTGATCCGCGAGTGACCCTCTCCACGACAAAGCCCGCCAGGCCTACGCTTTACCAATTTTTTTTTTATATTTTCATACATATTTTTATTCAAATGCAAAGTTACTGAAGAGAAATGTGTCTTTGTGAATAGAGAGTTCACTAAAATATATTTTTAGGTCGAATTACTTTTTGTTTAGAGTTGAATAAAGCTTTAATTATAATTGTTTATTTTATATTGTTATAAATTCATAAGGAAATTAGTTTAATATTTTATGTGTATTTTTAATATTAATTATTTGAGGCCATTATGGCTCAAGGGTGCACGCGTGTGCCTTTAAAAGCGACGGTTGTAGATACAATCTTGAAATAGGTTCGGAAGCATCGCTTTGCAATTCCGACTCACATTTACCGGCATTTTTTTATTATTAAACGCGGCGTTATGTTCCGCCACTCATTCCACCGTACCGGATACGGGCGGCATATGGAGAACAAATGATAATTGAAAAAACACTTTGAAAGTAACACACTACAATGTAACGTAATTTACACCAAAATTTATCTTAAAGTAATAAATTGGGGTAATGTTCTAGAACAAAGATATATGTAGCAATATATTTCGAGTAATAGCCATTGAAGAAACACCGAAGGCTACAACTAGTGTTGTGCCAAGAAAGGATGCACCTTGACCTCGATTCCATTCGACTTCTGATTTTAATTGGACTATTTAAAAAAAATGCAACTTCACGCTTTTCCCGCATTACACAGAAGAGAAAGGGAACCTAGTGCTAAGACGCTCCTTTCCCCACTTTCCGCAATGTTCGTGATATTAGGTGGCGGAACTTAACGCCGCACTTTATCTTCCTAAACTGGAAAATGGAAGTAATTTAACTATAATAATTCATCAATTTGGAAATTAAGTCCTTAAACATCATGTTTACAGTCAAACGCTGTCCCTGTGCGCTACAACGGCTTCAAAATCAAAAAGTTTTTTTTGCCTCGTTAGCAGAGCGAGGATGCTATATGAAAATGTAAAATATTTAATTTAATTCTGAAAACTGTTTAGCGGACTTAAACAGTATCCTACCTCGTCTACCTTACGTTTGAGTGATTGTAAGTTCCAATTCATCTTAGGAGTAATCACTACGTAGATCTCCTCGAGGCCATTCCTCTAAACACCAGGTCCCTAGATTCTCTCCGCCTACCTTGCGATATTATGCTATGCCACAACTTACAAGAGATATACATACATGCATATCCACACATATATTTATACATACATACATATGTTCAAAGAAGCCTATTTTATTCTCGAACAGTTTCAAGAGAGTCAGTTTCCAAAGCGTTCTCAGTCGGCCCTCAATCCGTTATCACACTCGATTCTTTCAATGGACCAGTCACTTGACACACAAAAAGATGAAAGCTAAGACTTCGCGTATAAACGCGAATATTAATTCAGCAAAAATATATTAATTCGTATTAATGAAGTGTCGCTGTGGAACAGTGTCATACGATGGTTGTGGATTCGATTCTCAATTATGATTATTATTAATAATTTCCTCGCAAACAAAATAGATAAAACCACGGCGTTGAATTACGCCCCTCTACACGTAATATCATCAAAATAGGTCTGCGTTTGGGTTTGGCGTACGAACTTAACAGCAGGTTCCAGGTGCGAAATTGAAAAAAGAAAAACTGAGTATTTTAGCACTATAAACTAGTGCTTCGATTACCCTAGAAAATGTAAATGGCACAAAACATAAAATAAAGGTAATTAGTAAATATACAAATGCATTCCATTTCCATTAAGAAACATTCTTCCCCCCACTTTCCGCCAAATCAGAGTGCCATAACACTAGATTCCCAGGTTCCCTACCCAACTAAGTACGGGTTACAGCGTGACCTAAAAAAAATATACTAGTTCTATCTATATTATACAGTATTTATTGCACTCACATATCTCCATTAGCCTCAATGGACGCTACTCTTTCACAAGATTAAACTGTCTATATGTAATGATATGACGTGAATCTCTCTCTGAATTTATTTCACGTTTCAAAGCTGACAGCGCGGAAAAATTAATTAAAAAGACACCGGCCAACCAACCGTCACGTCGGCTAAATGCGTAATATTTTTGGTAATAATTCAATTTTAAAATATATAGGTAAGGCTGCCGTGGACCAACGATTGTTAACGACGGTTGTGATTTCGATTCCCGCTCGAAAAAATGATTAAAATATTTTTATTTCTATGCTCTGGTAGCACGATACGAGTGAATCGTGGCGTTAAATTCCGTCATTCTCGAAATTGAGAGGATAATGGAAACGGTTTTAACTCTAGGTTCCCTGCTAAGTGAAATATTTCGAAATTATCTTAGGATAACTTAGAAGAATTTGGCAATTGTCTATCTATATATATAAAATCGAAAGGTTTACTACACTCACTCACTCATCATGAAATCTCAGAACCTACCAGATCTAGGAATTTCAAATTTTGTACGGAGGTAATTTATAGGACATAGGTGCTCGCTAAGACGGGAATTTGCAATATTCGACTCCTAAGGGGTTGTTTTCAGGGTTAATAGTTTGTATGAAACTTCGTGATTACAAGTGCTAGGAGTCTCAAATTTTGCACAGGGGTATTTTTTAGGACGTAGGTACTCATGGAGACAGAAAATAACGTAGTTCACGCAGGCGAAGCCGCGGGCAGGCCGCTAGTTAAATATATATAGCTAACAATATGTTAATCTATTTCTGTTAAAGGGTTAAAATTATAACCCACAAACTTTGGTCTTATCTTCCAACTTTGTAAGTGATAACCGCGACCTCGCATTCTATACGGCTATCTAACTTAGATACGTTTAAAACTTGCTAACTATTAGTTAATCTTATTTTACAATCTGCTTTTGGAATGTACGCTTAAAGTTATCTTTTAAGGGGCCCGTGTGTCATATTTTAACTTTTTCGTATGCGTTTCGTTAAATATAAATTTCTAGAAACAAAATGATCATATAAGGGTTCCGTTTATTTTTCTTTTTAGGTACGGATCCCCAAAATTATCTTAACCAAGACTAGGAAAGAAAAAATATTACAATAAGTTTGCTTATTTATTTACTATTTTATGTCTGAAGTATCTATACGGATATAAAAACCATTTTTGGAACCTACTTGTGTGGACTATAAATTTAAAATTCTGTTTTTACCCTTTCCCATAGGAATTTTAAGGAAATCTCTCATAGGGTTCACCTACGTAGCCCAAGGGACCTGAATGCTAAATTTCAGAGATCTTCTCTGTGTAGTCGGCTGTGCGTTTCGCGATAGTCCGTCAGTTACGTTAAAGTTTTAAAAATATATCTTTTAACGTATAATACTCATGCAAATTACGGCGTTAAGTTCCGCCACTCAACACACAACATCTTCAGAATTCAGCGGGACATGAAGAACGGAGTGTCTTAACACAAGGTTCTCTACTTACCCTGCTGTGTGCGGTATACAGGTTGAGGTTGAAAGAAAAAAAAACTTACATAATATAAAAACTGTGATAATATAAGAACTTATTATTTTATAAAATGTAATAGTAATATTATTTCTTTAATAATACGAAAAACTTGTCTAGAAGGCGATGAGCGCAGGTTAACGCTCGAAAACTACTTCCGGTTGAAGGAAATGTATAACCATAAATCTCTCCTGTTATAAAATGACTGACAGACATATTATATGTGATACTAAAAGAATTTGAAAGTTGAAATTTAGTATCCTTCCAGGATTTGTCAAAATTCCATCAGGAAAGGGGTGGATCAGGATTTCACATTTTACCTCTTAATGTCTTCGCTAATTATATTCTGCTCTAAAACAGTATATATTTTTTGTAATACGCATTTTTTTGCATTATCATTCTTGCTTGAAAGTTGTCACTCTTGTCCGAATTCGATAACAACAAAATATTTTAGCAGCACCAGTCTAAAGTCCTTACTTGGCAGACCAGGTCAAAGAGAAAATAAAAAAATCGCATCTATTTAATTATATTATGACTATTATTGAACGACTTGTTTCTAAATCGACATGAGAATAGACTCTTTTTAATTTAGAAACAAACAAACAATTATTTCACCTATAATAACCATAAAGGAATTACTAAAAGTAAAATATCTGCTTACTACTATTGAATCAGTGGTGCGTCGAGAATGGAGTGATTTAACACTAGGTTCCCCCTCCCATATGCGGGATATAGCTTAAAGTTAAACACCACAAATACTATTAATTATTAATACTTAAAACGTTTCACCAGGTAAAGTAGACGAAAAGGCCACGCAGCTGCACGCGATAGCATCCCTCAAAGTCCTGCTGGAGGCGACGAGGCCGACAGCGGGAGGCACGGGCGCGGCGGCCGCGAGGCATTCTGCAGCAGCTGCTAAGGAAACACCATTGGATCTCCCTAATGGAGGTCTGGCTGATGTACAGTTAGATGCTATAGAAGAGGTGAGGAAGTTAGGAAAAGGGAAGCTAGTGTTCCTTAATTTCTGTGTAATTTTTGCTTATTGAGTGGCGGAGCTCAACGCCGACTCTTGTTTACTACTGTGTGGGATAGTACATATGTACATAATATTTTTGTTATAATAATTGTGCTATTACCAAGCCCCTGTTTCATTAACTTTAAGCATTACAATGAAAACATTTATTGTTATCAAATTGTATTTATAAGCAATATTACATTCATAAAATGTTTTTTTACAAAAAAAATATTTTACAATTTTTTAACAATATCTATTTTAAAAACATATCCACTATAACACCAAAAGTGCGAAATTCTCATGTAGTTAGCATCTGAATTCACACTCAATACTATTAAAATACATGGACCATTAGCGAACTGGGATTCTAGTTTCAAAGCGTTCGATACTTTAAATAGTATGATTCGATTTCTATTACGGAAGTTTCCTTCGGGCCTGTAACGATAAGGCGAACTTCTCTGAAGTCGCCAACTTAATCCTATAATAGAGGAAAAAGAAAAACTTCTTTCTGGTAACGAACACGAAGTTGTAAAAGTAGAAAATCGAGGTCATCGCAAGGCAACTCTATCAACTGTGACCTCGACTGAAATGTCATACCATTTAAGCTCTTTTTTGTACGCTATAAGCATTCCACTAGTCAATTACTACATTTGTATGATGCTAGTGTAAGAGGAGAAGCTTTTTTTCTGATGTTTTGAATAATTATCCAACGTAGAATAAGTAGACTTTAAAGTTTATGGTTGTGGATTTGGTTCGTTATAATATTTATTTTGGAAATATTTTCGTTTTAGTCAGTCAGGTCAAAAATAAATAGAAATAGTTGAAATTAGTGTTTATATATAGATATTCCGTTTCAACAAAGAATATAAAAAATACATAATAATAACGAAAGTAGTATAAATTTGACTTTTATAGATGGTGGATGGAAAAATCATAAAATATTTACTTGAATAATCAAATTGACTAAACGTAAAAAAACCATTACAAATAGTCCTCCTTGTAAGAATCGAAATCAATCAATACCTAGAAATTTGTATAATGTTACTATATATATATAAATCTGACAAACTGTGTACTTCAGTCACTACTGGGGCTAAATCTTAGACTTTATACACAAAATGCCAACACAGCATCGTAGCTTAACTCCCATTAAAAAACCATTATTTAGGTCGGAGACTAAAAACAAACGTATGCAAAGACCTTATCCTAACGCCTCTACCAAAAAGACCCTTTCTTCTAAGTATATCTGGAAGGCATCTCCATAAATCTTGCTTATTTTCTTTGTTGATAGCGCCCGCCTATTTTTCTACATCGTTAAATTTTTCACGATATCTAAGTCGAACAGTTTTTAGAATATAATCCTATAAACATGTGAAGAGAGTTTACTCTCTTTTAATATAGCGTTCCTTTTTTATGACAACCATCGGATGTTTATAATTAATTGACAGCCACGTAGAAGGAATAAAGAAGTTAATATATGTGAAGATAAAAGTAATGTAAGATTAATAACTATAAACCAAAGCAAATTAGGTAAAAATAATAGATATAAGATAGATACGAATAATTAACTTTAATTGTCGTTTCTGTTATTTATAGGTAGCTAGCAACGTTTGTATATAATATTGTAATTGTGCTTTTAATAATATTTATTATAATATAGACTCTTATTTACAGAGAAACAAATTTAGTTAATTTATTCGAATCATCCAACCCTGATATAAATCATATTATACATATATATGTACTAACTAAAGTATTATACAATTGGACTAATAATTATATTATTATTTTTTTCATGTCTAATGTACCGTTCTTCCGTTCTTTTACAATAATTTAATGACATAAATTACCTATTTTTACCTATTTCATTTTCTGTGGTAGTAGTCAGATGGTCCTTGACGATGATAGCTGGTGAAAAAAGTGCTGCTTGTCTCTATTCTCTTGAACAAGTCAACCGACTAAAAACCACTTTTAGATATATAAATATGTGAAGTATATAGAAAAAATTAAGTTCAACACATATATTTTTTATCTTTTCCACAACGCTGAATAAAGTGACAAATGCGACTTTCATCCAAATTGATCAAGACTAAACTAATGGCTTCCATTTTTTCTATACTTCAGCACATCATAATTTACAAAAACTGACTTATTTAAACTTTATTTACTTGCTACTTCTTTGCGATAATTATAGTTGAAAATCAAACTGCTTTTTGAAGACTATTTATTCTAGTACTACACATGGCCTTTTGATATTAACAGAAAATAGAAAATTCTCTATATTTCCCGTTCCCGTTAAACTAAAATATAAGTAAATTCTTTCTTAGTACTTTGGTATGTGCAGAGAAAGGTAATTTTAAACTTGCTGAGTAAGCTCAATACAATAATTTTTTTTCTGCCTTTCAATAATATATAATTGAAAAGTGCAAAGGTTGTTTCATCATTCCCTAAGTACTAAAGTATCACTAAACTGAATATACTTATAATTTCCTTTTCCAAATATATCCAGATAAATCAAACCACATTGCATTCAAAGGGCTGATATCAAATTACTTCCGGCATACATCATGATGAAGAGAGGCTGTTTGGACGTTATATTTATGTTCAACCCTTATATTTTAAATATTATAGAAGGTCCACAGTAGACAGCCTAAGGAAAATATTGGAATTTATAGAAATGCCATTATATAAAGTATGGAGATTCTTCTAAGGGAGTGTGAAGCAAATATAAACTTATTTCTTTATCTTTCCCTCTTTTTCAGATTGGAGACTTGGAAGATGACACGACGCCGTTGGACATGTCGTGGCCTTCAGGTTTCCGCAAGCGGCTGACTTACTTGTTGGTTGCACCAATTGTCTTCCCATTATGGATGACCCTCCCGGATACGCGGACTCCGAGAGGTAATAACTCTCCCTTAACAGTTGGGAAAAATTACATAACAACAAAAACATGTAAAAGACACAAAACAAAAAAAACATGTAAAAGTTATTTTACATGTTTTTTTTATTTACTTGTGATAATGAATTATTTTCTTTTCACATTTAATCAGTAAGTAAATCTAAGTTTTTATTTCTTTTATCTCTTTGTAAGAAATTTCATTACAGTTAATAAAGAAAAAGTAACGATTGATTTGAAAATTTCAAATGAAAAATATTTTTTTTCTGTTTTCCTCGTTCTGATAATAAAAAAACAGCAGTAAGTTCCGCTATTTTACACAGAATTTCACACAATATTTTTAACACTAGGTTTTCCTACTTACTCTAAGTGTGATGCTAAAAATCCACTTTCCTTTTATTTTCAGGGAAGAAGTTTTTCCCTGTAACATTTATAGGGTCTATAGTTTGGATAGCGTTTTTTTCCTACCTCATGGTGTGGTGGGCGAACCTGGTGGGGGCGACGGCGTACGTGCCCCCAGAGGTGATGGGGTTGACGCTGCTGGCCGCTGGCACTTCTGTCCCGGACCTCATCACGTCAGTCATAGTCGCTAGAAAGGGCTTCGGTGACATGGCCGTGTCGAGCTCAGTCGGTAGCAATATTTTTGATGTTACTGTTGGGTAAGTGCTATAACTTTGATATTTTATTATTATTTATTTATAGGTTCTACGTGGTCACTAAATAAATTATTTAATTTAATTAATATTAAATTAAAACCGGACAAGGGGGACGGGCTCGTCCACCGAAGGTCCCGAAGCTTGAACTAGCGTCTTTAATATTTACTTTATTTGCCCCCTTTTTTTATTGCCTTAACGAAGGATAATTAAGTTTTTTTTTATTTAAATAAGTAACCTTAATTTAAAAAAGTTGTAGTAAACAAAAGAAATTTCCATACATATATATATTACAATAATATATGTTATAAGCTAAATTAAAACGACATTATAGTAATAAATGGAGCATCTCCGTAACCTTGACGTGACATTGATGAAGATTGCCTCATAAATTTGAATCATATGTCTTCTTAATCGTCGCTATCAAGGACGCTTGTGAAAAATACAAAATACTTTTTATATATTTTGTATAGAAATAGTACTTGTTTATTTAATTGTGATTACCGCATTAACAAAGTGGATTAGTGTTAAAACACTCCGTTCTCCGTGACTTAGAATGTTCATTGAATATTAAATTGATCCATATTCTAATAAGGTCGTTGAGGCCGTCGCGGCGTAGAGGCACAAGCGTGCAGTGGTTGTGGGTTCGATTTCCATCGGAGAGAATGAAATAATTTATATTTGGCAAAGCAGCGTTGATTTCCTCCATTTTCAAAGTGAAAATTCGGAAGAAAGTAAACAACGAAAGTATCTTAATAGTGAGGGTATCTCTTAACGCTAGGTTCACAGGTTCCCTCTGCCTACCCTGCTATGTGCGCGATACAGCACTTCTGTCAGTCAAAAAATCAAAAAAATCTAACAGTAAATAACAAATAGAAATCGAACCGACACCCTCAATCATAATAACCAGCTCTGCAAAACTCTACATCATAATCCTCATCCACATAATCTACCTACATCCATAGTACCTACAGTGTGCATTTTCTTTATAATTTTTCTGAAGCCCACCCCCGTTACATCACTGTTCCACTTTGGACGCGAGCCAACCCCAAGACAAAATATAATTTTATTTCACCCTCTACTTGCGAGCTTGCTCTCGTGACTTTTAGACTTAATTGGTGAAAAATTATTTACTGTTTACCAAAGCTTAACTCGTAAATCGGTCTATTCATACAAAAAAATTACATCTTTTGTACTAAATGGGCTATAATCGCTCTTTTTGGCTTTCATAATTGACGTAGCTTCACGCTGTATCCCGCACATAGCTGGGTAGATAAAGAGAACATAATGTTAAACACTCCGTTACCCAATTTCCGTCGAATTTTTCGAGGCATTGGCGTATTGACTAGTGGAACTCGACGGCGGGCACTAGAGAGAAATGAAAATATTAATGAATAATAATTCGTTCCCTCGAGTGAAGATCGAACCTTCGAGTTACAGTCACACCCTTGTGCTCCTGCACCACTACGGCTCTTTGGTTTTTACGTGTTAGTTTATTTAATTGTAAGGTTCTCCTATTTTGTAATATGGTGACTTTACGTTTTAGTTCATAGTCCAAGCTCTTATTTTTGTCTTTCTACTGTCGTTCGAGTGCAACTTGAAACGTCTTTCATAACAAACTGTAGACTCAACGCTGCCGTCATTATAATGTTAAAGATATGTATATTAAATGCATATATTTGCATTGAAATTTGTAGTGCAGAAGGATATTTGATATATCATAGAATATTGCTCTTATTTTATTATATTCACCGTTTTACATTTATTTAACGGAACATATAATATCAACAAGTTACTTCTGAATAAAAATTACTTCTTAGGGCATTGATCGGCGCTAAATTTCGCTACTCAACACACTATGCCCTGAAAATTCGGTGGAGAGCGACGAACGGAGTCTCTTAACACTAGATTCTCTCTGCCTAACATATTATATGAGGGATCAGAGAGAAGCTGAAAAAAATAGCAACTTTTACATAGATATTTATTATTACATGAAACTGGTGTGTATGCTCCATATACTTGTATGAAAATTAGTAAACGAACAGCACACGTCTGCTATACACATGCTGTGGACGAATGAGGTATTATTAGAAAAATTCAAAACTCCGTTGGAAATGAAAAAAGTTCTTCTAGTTTCTCTTTTATATCACTGTAACAAAGCTATATAGTCCGCCATACATGTATAAACTCATATATGTTTTATATGAACTAGTGCCATAGCTATGCCATTTTGATTTTGACAACTAAATATAATCTTTTATGGTTATATTTTTTAATGTGCAACGTTGAGTTGCGCTACTCAACGTGGAAGTATCTTAAGACCAGGTCCCCAGGTTCCCTCTGCCTACCCAGCCATGTGCGGGGTACAGCGTGAAGGTAAAAAATACGATTTTGTGCTATATCTTACATAATTATGCAAAAAATACCACAAAACCTTTTAAAACTTGTGAATAACATAGTAGAGACTTCCTTAGAAACATATATTTTGAATTCTAAAATATACTCTCAAAGAACACAACTTAAGGCAGTCATGTATATAAACTATCTTAACTTAGGTCCACGCTGTCTCTGCATACCTCTTCCGTCTCGTCCACTATCATCAACAAAATCGAGACAAATCGCGGCGTTAAGTTCCGCCAATCAACACTCAAAGCCTCCAGAATTCGGCTCCCTGCGCGAATACAGCGTCACAGAAAAGTACTAAGCTAAATCACCATATATCTCAATATAAGCGGTGGAGCCCTTTGACAACGATAGTTGAGCCAGCTCGGAATGCTTCCACGTAATTAAACGCTGTCTGTGGGTGGCGTATGAAACTAGCTTTTCAAGTTCTTTAGTAAAGCTATATGGGTTACTCTTTTAATCTACTAATTACTAGATTTTTGAGACATCATGTCTTTGTAGATTACTTTAGCTGCAATGATGATAGGTTTTCGAGGCCAGTCGTAGCGTAAGGGAGTAAAAATATCTTAAACTTTGTATTTAAAAACTATTTTATTAAAATAAAATACAATTATTATTAAAACTAGTTCTTAACTATAAGAGTGCTGGTAGTGGAATCGCCTTATNTTGAAAGTTTGTATGGAAAAAAAATTAAATCGGCACCGATATTTATAAAATTTGAAAATCAGACTCTTAAAAATATTTAATTGAACACGTGTTTCATGGTTTTCTAGAATTCACCCCTTAAGGGTGCAAATAAGGGCTTGAAAGTTTGTATAAAAAAATCTTTAAATCGCCACCGATTTTTATAAAATTTGAAATATAGACTCTTAAAAATATTTCATTGAATACATGTTTCGTGGTTTATTAAAATCCACCCCTAAATAAGCTAGCGAAGCTGCGCGCGTCCGCTAGTTAATATATAAAATAGCTTAAAATATTATTTGTTATTTTCAAGATTTTATAAAACTTTAGCCAAAATATAAGCAATTTACCACTATAACTGATACCATAAATTAGTGCACCATATGCACAAAATATGCAATTTTCCCTCGTCATAAGTTTTTGCTAAAGAATCATTTTTCCTTGTAAATGCATTTGGCAATACATACTTTACATTTTATATGAAAGTCTTGTATAATTTACAGCATCTTTCATAGATAGAGAAACTGATATTTTTGCCAAGTTATGCCAAGTTTGTTTTAAAATTATATTGAAATTGGAAATATCTGTAATAATTCATGTAATTTAATCTTTTAACCTTCAAGATGTACTTGCCAAAACTCTAAAATAGTTTATACTGAATTATAATTACAGTTACTTGTCCTATAGACCAAGTCGGCAACCAGTTGTATATAAAAATATTTTAGAATAACGAAATTTTCTTTTAGCTTCACATTGTATCGCGTATATAGCATGGTAAACAGAGGAAACTTAGGAGCCTAGTGTTATGACACTCCGTCCCTATTTTGACGTTTCCGTTACCCACTTTCCGCCAAATTCTCGAGGCATTATGTATCTTGATACCAAAAGAAATAAAAATATTAAATGATAACTTAAAAACTAAACTCAATAACCAGAAAATATATGTATAATTTTATAAATAAGTATTTATTTTCATTTTGAATGTTTATTTTAAGAATTACGATTAACTTTCATATAAAAGTTAAATATAGGTCATTGCAGTTATATTTATTTACAGCTATTAGCATTTAGAAGAAATAGATCCCTACTGATCTTAACAATGCTATTTAAAAAACAAACAACTAAGCTAACAATAGGGTAAAGGGAATCTAGCATTAAAACATTTGGTTCCCCATTTTCCGCCGATATCTAGAGATATAGCGTGATGAGTGGCGGAACTAAACGCTGCACTGCGCCCCTACGCCACACAAAATATTTCTATTTAAGAAATTAACGAAAATCATAAAAAATCTATAACAAAGTTAAAATATTTAATTTACAAGATACCCCAAATATTTAAACATACCAACCAAAAGAAAACTTTCCGTAATTTCCACCAAATAGAAGAATTTCCAACCAAAAGATCGACCGAGGAAGTTTCGCCCAAGAATTTCTCAATTCCTACAGATCACCCCAAACAATGCCTATACAAATCCTGAAAACATTTAGTTACGGCATTTTAAACTTAATTTTTAAGGAAATAAAATTTAAAATCTCTTTGTATTCAAAGCAACGATGTGCCAGACAGAGTGTGATCGATAAATGAAATATGCAGTGCAGAAATACACGGAAACGAGAGTCCTCTTTCCTTTATTCTCCTTATTTTCAGCAATTTTTCAAAAGTTCCTCTCTTCAGCTCCGCTGTCTGGTTTTTCGCTCGTTTAATTAAATATTTGTCAGTTTAAAATTGTTACATTGAAATGCAATTTGCATTTGTACTTTAGTAAATTGAAGAAAAAACAGGTTAATGCTGTATTTCGCACATAATAAAGTGAACAGAGAGGATCTAGTGTTAGGACACTCCGTTCTCCTTGTGACCTAGCATTTCTTATTAAGGTTTCCGCTTAAACTTATAATTGTAGTTAATTTTATACAAAATTAATGCATATGATAGTTAAGTTTGACAACTATTATCAGTTTACTTCCCGATATTGGTACGGAACCCGCGATGGGCGTTTCCGACTCGCACTTGACTGGTTATTTTACAATAAATCCTTTTTTTGTGTGCTTTCTCTCTTTTTAATGACCTTATTACATTTCTCATTAAAAATGTAATATAAGTTCTCATTAAAAACGGCAAATATAATTAAGATCTGCCTACTCTTAATAATACAGAAAATAATATAATAAACATTTAATTATAAAATTAATTTAGTTTTCATTCAGTCTAGACTCCCACTAAGCACTACTGCATTGGCTTACAATGCACTCGATCGATAGCACCAAGTTAACTGACAAGCGAGTCCTTATTATCTAAGCAATAATGTTCAAAATATTATGAATAAAAAATTATCTTTCAACTATTTTTATTGAAAAGAGAACCACTCTTAACCCTGAACGTATAAAAAAATGATTTGAAGGCAGTATCTTAGCTGGATCTCTTTTTAACGTGCATCTACTATTGCGTAATATTGTCTCTTTACCGTACACTCTCCTTTGTGTGTTTTCCATTCAACGTGACATTGGCGAAGTGATTAGTGCTGAACTGGCACGCTCGGATCGCCATAATTAAAGAACAACAACAACAAAAAAATGATTTGTCGCTCATAATCAGCTTCACGCTGTATCCCGCACATATTGGTAGGCAGAGGGAACCTGGTGTTAGAACACTGCGTTCCTCATTTTCCTCTAAATTCTGGAAGTATGATACCAGAGCGAGGAAATGAAAATATAAATTTAAATAATTATTATATGTCCTCCAGTGGGAATCGAACGTACAACCAGTCGCGTTTATAGTCACACTTGTGCCCCTGTGCCATGACTGGCCTCTAACTCTTCCAAGTCTGAGTTATTCATTTTTAAATACAATAGAAATATTGTTATATTTTAAAAGAAATTGTACTTGGATTTATTCTCAAATATATTTTTCCTGCTCCGTTTCTTAACTTTTGGTCGCATCAAAGTTTTCCCATTAGAGACTACTGTCGTGTTAACTTTAAAATATTTATGATTTATAACGCGCCTTAACTTTAGTTAACAAAACTTGTTGGCTTTTTAGAGTTGTAGTTGAAAGTTATTGTAGCGTTACGTTTCTTTTAATTTATTATGTTTAAAAAAAAAATCTGTTAAATACATATTTTGAAAAATGTTTGTTTCCAAATTTCCTTATGTTAGGGAATTATATGATTTTTGACTATTACTTTATCTGTAGTATAGATGTTAGTCAAACCGGCTTCAATTTATTAAATTATGAAAGACGATTTACTGCACTTTTTCATCCGGATCCAAAAGTCCAATGGAGATCCTTGGTTACGCTTGTCATTAGCTACGAATTAAAACCATAAATTCCACGCTTCCATTTATTTTTTTCCTTGGTTTTTATCCTTCTTCATATATTTCATTCACCAGGTTATTTATCGTATTTTTCATTCTTCAATACATTAACGTGAACATTACAGCAGTGGAAATTTTACTGCATGAATATCACGCACAGATCAAACAGCGCCGTTATTTTTAAAGTTGCTGACTTTTACATTTTCACAAGTACCCACATTATTATATTTTTTGATAGATTTATTGTATTACGCTTTATAATGTTTATTTACATTAAGAGCTAACATTTGAAACATTTTACGTTGTTCTTTTTTTTTTTTTGTCACGCCAATCTGCTCCCTATTTTCCACTGAATTCTGGAAGTTTTGCATATTGAGTGGTGGAACTCAGCGCCGTGATTTGCCTCGACACCAGAGCGAAGTAACAAAAATATCAAATATTTCATTTTCTCGAGTGGGAATCGAATATGCAACCTGTCGCTTTTACAGCCACGCGCTTGTGAGCACCAGGACTGACCTCAACGTTGTTCTTTATTATGAAAAGTCTGTTATTTATAAGACACTTTCGTATTCGAAATTGTAGTGTCAATATATTTTATGACTAGCAATATACAGAAAGTGTATGAAAAATGTCACAAAGGTAAATCCCATATCGGGCGTATAAAGTACACGCACAGAATATACTTATAAGGGCGAATAGATCACGGAAATAGCATCGAAATAAAATACATACGAATACTTATATATAAGTTACATATGTCTAACTTACTCATGGGGTGCTAAAAATTTTAGTAAAACTTGTATGAAGAAATTTATTTTAATGTATGAGGAAAAACATGATTTATGAGATCATAAGATTCCTATACATGTGATTTCTAATCTTATCAATTTCTCTAGAGAAGTAGGAGGTTGTCAAGCACTTTGGTCGTGATATAGATTTTACGTTTGAAAATGATACGTGGTGTTCCTCCAGGTCTTTTCTTTCCTCTCTTTTCGTTTACGTTTGCATTATATTTATTTTTACCGTCTTATAAATGCTCATCTTCTTTAAATCAATTTTTAAAATCTCATATATCTTTTCAACTATACTGACTCTAAAACTATCAGCAGTTTACAATGATATCCAAGAAATCCTTAAATCTAATAGTAAATTTAATTCGCAAACATGCCTTCTAGAGCTGACCCTATTTCGAACTTCACAACAATGCCCTATAGCCAAGTCACTCGTAAATGATCCGTAACTGGCGTGAAAATTAGCATTATGATATTATCTTGAACCTTGGCCCGAATGTTGGGTCAAACAAAATGCCAGCACCAGGATACCTCGCGTGATTTCCCTCCTTACAAAAAGAAAACGATATAATCTTTATTTGAACACGTTTCTTATCAGCTATAGGGCGGGGAAACCCTGTGTTTATTCGACTGTACCTCTTAGTCCTTAACAATTGTGGGTAATTTAATTGTGATTTAAGTAGGTTGTATTGACCGACTTATTAAATTGTTATTTTATTTGCCTTTTGTCAATTCCATCCATTTTAGAATATTTATGGCTGATGAAACTCTGAAAATAGAACTCTCCAACTAAACTCTTTAATCTGTCTAAGAAGATTTCAGTAAAAACGTTTATATTATAAATATATTTTTTGGGTTACAAGTGAGATTTATTTAATAGTTATTTCGCATTGTGTAAGTTTAATTTACCTTCTACTATCCTGTATACATAATTAACTGAAGTGAGGTAAAACCAGGTCGATATTTTATATTCAACAAAAATAATGAATCAAAGTAATAAATGAAAAGTCAAGGTTCAAAGGTAAAATGCTGATTGTTATTAAAATAAAGGTTAATTTAAAGTTATTTTCGACCAGCAGATAGCTTTGCTACAATTGCAGCTTGCTATTGTTACAATTTCATTTATTTCTTCAACAAAACCGTCAAATCGAGTTATGTTAATTATAAATATGGTGGAAATGTAAAATATTTCGCACATAATAGGGTTCACATTCATTCCCCACTTTCCGCTGAATTGTGGAGAACTTTGCATGATGAAAGGCGGAACTTAACCCCGCGGTTTGCCTCGTCACTAAAGGAAATTAAGATATTACATATTTCTTATCTTTGAGTAGGAAAAAGCGAACCCGCAACCTGCTACGTTGAGAGTCGCACTGGGCAGATATATCATTAGGATATACTCCGTATTAAAGAACCTACAATACATATAAACACAATAAATCGGAAACTATTTATCATGTCTTTGTCTTTACCTTGCTAGTCAGTCTTAACTTCCTTAATTTTTAAAATACCTTATTTCAATTTTCAGGTTACCTCTTCCATGGCTTCTCTATGGTTTAATCAATGGGGAACCAGTTCAAGTCAACTCCAAGGGCATGGTGTGCAGCATCGTGCTACTGTTCGCGATGCTCGTGTTCGTCATCATCAGTATTGCCTGCTTCAGGTGGAAGATGAACAGAGGGTTAGGCTTCACCATGTTTTTGTTATACTTCGTCTTCGTCGCCGTCAGCCTTGGACTCGAATATGGCTATCTACATTGTCCTAGCGAGTAATATGTTTAGAGTTCAAAGTGTATTCATAAACAATCAGGTTTCAACTTAAATTGTTAAATTTGCACATTTCATACGTAACGTATTGTACGTCTTGGGAGCATTTTCGTTTTCTACTAAACAACTGATATAGAAATATGATATAATTTTTGTTTTGTATAATATTATAAAAATTTTAAAATTGTAAATTTTAAGGAGCGGGAAAACATGTACTTAATACTGGAGATGGATCAATTAAACTGACTCACAGAGTACTGAGTTAAGCTTAACTCAAATTAAAACAAGGTAGAACAGTTAAATATATTTAAAATGTTTATTAAAGCTCAAACAAAAACAGTTCAAGCACAAAAAATAATTCTATAAACAATAAATGCAAAACAATAATTATTTGTACACAGACCTGTCGATATTAAAGGCGTTTTATAGAAAAAAAATAAGTAGTCATATAGAATGTAGATATTTATATATAAATGTTAGTTGTTTATTAAGCTTTTACGGTAACGTTTAGACTTAGCTAAATGGATATTTTGATAATAGTGCCGATTCAATTGATTTCTCATTGTTTTGTAAATATTTTGACTGTAATAACTTTGTAGATGTTAATTTCGTTGTGTGTTAGGTCGAATAGCAATTCGTCCATATCCGCGAGGACGTAGAGTATGTGTAATGTTTTATACGATTTTTTACACAAATTGGATAAACACAATGAACAATTTACTAAAACTTACTCCGATGAAGTTGGATAAAATGGAAATTAAGTTATTTAAACGGTATTAGAGTTAAAAGACAGTTGAGCGATTGTTATATAAAAAATTAAGTCTCAACATATTGTTTGAGTCTTAGTTTTTGAAGTAAAACCGAATCCAATACTAGCGCTGATAGTAGTGTTAGTGAAGATAAAAGATATTAAACGAGAAATAATAAAGAAACTTAAATCATAAAGTCCCATTATTGAAATTAAATTAAGCGAAAGCGAGTGATTATCATAATTTGCCTTCCAGAACTCTTGTAACGTGCATTGAATCCTCGCAACAGTGTTCTGTACGTATCGTCTATATTATATTTCGTCATAATATCGATGTTAAAGTAAATTATACGAAATGATGGCCGATGTTGTCTCTGCACAAAAGTTAGACCTGTATATACACTTAGAGGAGCGGGGCAAATGTGACCACGTGTTTGAAGGAACACTTGTACGCCATAAAATGTGCCTAAGAGTTGTGAAACTCAGACATTTTTAGCTAGCTTCTCGACATACTGTCACTATTATAACGGGTTCATTAAATATTTTCATCTAATACTTATATGTAGTGCTATAGTTGACGAGACGCATGTGTCCCGCTCAAGTATACCTATATAGAGAATTTTTTACACTTCCTCTATTATCTCTTATAACTCAAATAGGTGTTACTTAAATTTCTCAACTCAGATAATTGAGAAGTATTTCTATTTTAAATTTAGCTAATTTTCTCAGCTGCTTTTATTCTACACGGTTTAATATTCGAGAACGGTCTTCTCTGGCTGCGCACAATGCTTGAACATCTTTTAAGAACCGTCCGTAGTTTCCTTTCGCTGTTATTTAATTAGATTTGTTTTGATTAAACGAATGATAACGTTGAATTTTATTATTGATAATTTTGTAAAAAACATTTGTTAAGATCCCACGAAGTATATTAATAACCCGCCTATTTGACATAGCAATAAATAGACTAGAATAGATAGATAATATTATTCTTAAGCTTTAACAGTTCTGACCATTATATATCGCTCAATTGGCGTATTTATCAGAATGCTAGAAAACCATTTTACACGCACAAATATTCTTCATGTGAAGACGTTTGCTTGCTTTGAAGAAGTCAATATCAACAAAACGCAAAAGAGAATATTTGAGGCAAATAACAAGAAATGAATATCAATAATTACAATGTTAGTTTTGGACGAATAACATATCGATAGGTATCAAACAATCGAATGTGTCATATTCTGTGATAAGGGTATGCTTATGAAGTATCTATATGAAGATTGGCAGATGATTTCTCTTCTATTCCACGCATTTTGTATATATTAAGATTGGATTTGAATTTCTGTAGTTCGCTTAGTAGTGCCAATGTTGATTGGACAGTTTCATATGCTGCCAATTGTCTAACTGTTTCAATTTCTTCTTCTCTTCTCTGCTCTACTCTCAATTAATCTCCACTTAATGAGTAAATATATGAAACTGTGCAACCACGTGGCCATTCTATACAATTAATGTAAGTTACAAACGAATTTTGCTCTCAAATTAAAATTTCTTAAAGGTCGGTGATATTTAACATCAATTTAGAAGTAGAAAGCAGTAATATACTTATATTCTAATTATATTATACTGGAAAGCACCAAAAACCATGCGGGTACGTTAGATATCGAATATTTGTATCGAGAGTGTCTCAAAAGAATCAATTGTTATATCTGACAAATTTTAATAATAACGTTCTTGATTCTGTAGATATGAAATTAGACTTTAATTATATTTTTAGCATAGAAATTAATAATTACTTTTTAATATTTTATGTTGTTTTTTATGCAATGCATGTGATACTCTCGTTGCAGATGTACGTACAGTATCTTGTTTAAACGCCACTTCTATTCTAACGCTATGTTAATCATAATTATACACTAGCGTCTTCTATCTATATCTCTTATAACTATATTATTATTATTATTATTAAGTAGAAATTGTAAATTAATCATCCTTCCATTGTTTCTAGACCTTGCAATTAGGTTTAAATAATTTAACTAATCTATACATATATACAAACATACATACATACAAACCGTACCGCGTTGTTCATATTTACTGGTAGTCGCATCAATTGCATTTGTTCAGTACCAAAGAAGCACATCGAGCTAGATTTCAGACATTCTATTTCAAGTTTATTATAACTAGCCTTCGATTTCGACAGATAGTCTTCTATTGATACATTTTATGAAATGAAATACTTTATTACTTCTCTGTAGATTAAGA
The DNA here is from genome assembly GCA_036379175.1 of Heliconius cydno galanthus. Taxonomy (NCBI): domain Eukaryota; kingdom Metazoa; phylum Arthropoda; class Insecta; order Lepidoptera; family Nymphalidae; genus Heliconius; species Heliconius cydno. The sequence goes on from JAKRZM010000870.1 coordinate 149,752, forward strand.
TTAGGCTTAAAGCTATATTAAATATTTAAAAACGTTAATTAACTTGAGTATGATATCCAGGTAGAATTGTTACTAGAATGGTTTTTTATATAAAAAATAAATAAATTTAAATTGATAAATCCAAAAATATTGCATTACGCCTTCTCGGGTGAGTGCGTCTGATGAACACCATATTCCTAGTTCCAGTGTTAAGGTTTCAATGTAATTCTTGTATGCTATAGATAGTCAGCTTTAAGTGGTGTTTGCACGAGAAGGTGTGATGAATTTAGGTCAACGACGTTTTTTTCGTAGCTGGGACATCTCGATTTCGTAAATATGGACGGGAGGTTCCTTAGGACATTGATGGATTATCTATTTGAAGATGTTGTAAAATAATACGAATGTAGACAAATGTTAAATTCAGCAAAACTATTTCAGATATTTAAAAAAATAAGATTAATTTGTTTAAAAATATAGTCAATTTTAATGGTGACAGAAAAAATATTTAACAATTTATTTTAATTATTATTTGAAACACAAAAACATGATGTTATCGATTTAAAATATCGATGTCTAATAAAAATGGCAGTTGGGCTTAAAAGGAAGAAGTAGATTTTTTATCAGCTGAAGTTATTACAAATGAGAATGAAGTTTCCGAAATCGAGACGACAGCGTAGATTGTTAATAGTGATATTATTAATTAAGGAAAAGTAAAAAAAAATGTTATTAATTTTAACAATGTAGCTAAGTTTTAGAGATTTTCAACATGTAACGATGCAATGGGGGCGGCTCTTGATGGTCTTACTTATGTATGTTGTATTTCGGTCTTGTCTAACAGTATTATAATATTAGTCTTTGAATCGTTTCACTGTGATTACAGAAATAACTAATTTTAATATCTTGCACAATTTGTGGTCCACTCGTATTAATTTCATAGCTTTTACTGAATTTTAAGTTTCAATATAATATGTCTATAACTCCTGAACTTTCCTTAGAAAGAAGAATTTATTAATACAAGAAGAAATTACGATCACAAGCAATATGCATAATTTGTATGTAGATACTAGTGAAAACGAAAACGAAGTACAACAGTAGAGTTCTTTTGCATTTCGTTATGTTTAAAGAGTTTTTGTAATTTTAACACCGTTGTTCTTATCAAAGATTATTGATTGTTAAATATTGATAATAGTTTTTAGTGTATCGCATTTGAATATTTACAGACATTTGTTTTGTATATTAGTGTTCAAATATATGAAGTATGTAAAGAGCATCGGCGTGTCGACCGTATTATGAAAAATTACAATAAAAATATTAAAATAGTGAGTTATTATGTGTATTTATTCATGTCAGGTGATTCTAAAGTATGTACTTTTATTGAATTACCTAAGAAGCCTTCAAAATAGTATGTCATAGTTGTAGGTTTAAATTCTGCTTAAAATTAAAATCAACGTCTGGGTTGGGACTATTGGATAGTGAAGGGAACTGGTCTCTAGGAGTCTCCTCTGTTATCGCACTGAAGAAGGCCGCGAGAGTGGTTTGCGAGTCCAGTGTTAATGCAGACCGCTCCGTCGCCGTAGGTCAAAGAATAGGAGAATATTGTACGCACATCTCCAACACCCCGTACCTTAGAGAAATTATCTATGATATAGATAAGTTAAGGAGGGTCATGGTGATCCTCCTGCAAGTCATGTAGGCTGCGGTTGTCCCGGCAGAGACCCTAGGACACCGTAAAGACAACGGTGGCCCGCGCGAGACGGGCCTTCAACCACGTTGCAATATACACGACCGATCCTGTAGCATCTCGTTTAGGTTTTGGAGGAGGAGGAGTCTGGACTTTATCTTTGAACAGATATGTTTGTGTTAACCTATTTATTTAAGTTATCAAAGTAATTATTTTAGTAAAATTTTTGGGTTAAACATAGGACTATTATGGGATGGGCCCGGACCACTCGACCCTCCCTATTCCTTTGCACATGAGCAAGGATATTAATAAAACAAAATATATACAATGAAAATATTTATTTAATGATTACATAAAATAAAATTTCAATATATATATTTTTTTCCTTACCAATAAACCGCAAAATTGAAGACAAAACTAAATTAGTACTCTTTCTATATAGTATAAATTCTAAGTATTTATATTAAAAATATGATTTATAACATTAGAAAAATACAAACTATATTTTGGAACGTGGGACTCTAAACGCAACGGTTATTCCCAATTAGAGTACCTACTGAAATATTTAGGAACCTAGGAACAAGGCAAAGTGCGCAAAACCCCACTTTCCAGAAATGTACTGTAATTTACTGAGGAATTTAAAAATAATTTGTTCCTAAGCAAATGTTTTAAATATAATATTTAAATATAATATATCTTAAAAATTATACAAAATATAATTAAAAATATTCTTTAAATTTCATTTTGATGCACATATTAAGTTTAAACTTGGCCTTGCCCTATAATATACTAGCGGACCTGGACGCGGCTACGCCTGCTTGAAATATAAGAATATAATTTCTATAGAAATATAATTTCAATCTAGATGAAATGCTAAAAGTGACTATTATATTTATTTTCATAAGGATGAATATCAAAATGACGNCTTGGAATCCTCCCATTCTTTTTGTAACATCGGCGGTTTACACTCTTGGAAACCGTGGAAGTTACAAAAAGAATGGGAGGATTCCAAGATGCGCGAGTTCAAATCCCGCTATTATAAAATTTTATAAGTTTCCTAAAAAAAGAACGTCTATACATAGGTATTTCAAACTAGCATTAGTTATCCGATATTCTATGAGATCTTCTAACATTTACATAGTTACAAAATCTATTAACCTACCATTAGTAATCTATTAAACTGAGTTATAAACTAAAATTATCGCACATTTTAAAAATGTGGAATAAAAATACTAAATTAAATTAATTTTAACGAAGATATTGTATATATTATAATATTAAAAAGACAAATAAAAAAAATCATAGGTATATATATATATACTATAACGCGCTAAGTTTGATTATATAATTTAAAAATAATATTATTTTTATATCGAATTAATTATTTAAATAATTCTTAATCTTTATAGCATCTTAATATTACGAAAGTAATTTACTTAAGATTCTAAAAGTTTACAACAAGGCATCACGAAGTCGGGTGCGACAGAACAGTAAGAAGGCTAGCAGGGCCGCTATCGCTGCGCCAGCTAGTAGTGTTTCTTCTCTCCGTGTTCCACCTGCACGGTCTACTACGGTGCTCTAAAATATTATTACATGAAAATTAATTTCCTTATTTACATTCGTATCAACTTTTGATAGAAAGCAAACAGAAGAATTATATTTATTTTTTTATCTTATCGCTTACGGTCAATGGTAGGTAAGCGCAGTGGGTAAACTGCCTGTACATAACATAACATAACAACTATATAATATAATAATAATTGCTATAATATAACAACAAATTTAAGCGGGCGAAGCCGTTTATATCCCTACCATAGTAAAATAGCATTACGTACCCATCCACCATGTCTGATCGCCCACGGTGTGGCACACTGGGCCACGTGCCTCGCCGCCCAGTCCGCCGCCCTGCACCAGCCGCCGACGCGCACCGCCCGCCCTACAACCTCACACAGGAACGCTAGCACCACTAAAGCTCTTTGTTCTATGTGTACACATGCCTGGAAATTTAAATTTGTCTATTGTATGAGATATAATATATTTAGATTAAATAAGATCCAATAAGAACTTAAATATTTAGATTGAAGATAATTATTGAACTTTGTTGTGAATGTTGATATATCAAAAAGTGTTCAAATTTATATAAAAATATTTTTTTTTACTACACATTTCTCAAAAAATCGCAATACAGCTTTGCACAGTGTATCTTGCATATAATAAGGGAACTTGGTGTTAAAACACTCCGTCTCTCACTCCGCCGTGTTTGCAGTGAGACGCTGTCCCGCTGTACTAATCCTTAATTTAGAAATTCATCTACCTGACAAAGCTCCTGCATAATATCTTCAAATTCGACTTCGTCTAGACTCAACAATGGTATATGCTCCGCTCGAGCTGCTAAGCGAGCTCGAGCTTTTGTGTCTCGAAACCTTAGAGCTGCCCTCTCCAGTGCCCTCCAGTCTCTCCAGTACATCCACCAACCCCTACAATTATCATTAAAATATTGCCTATAAAGTTTGTAATAAATATAAATTGTGAATTGAGTAAACAATTACATAAATACATAAAAAATACATATATCTAATTTCATTTTATAGAAAAGCAAGTATTAAATGGTTCCAAATAATGATACTATTAAAGAATTGTAGTAAAAAATATATATATATTAAAAAATACGAATTACTTGTGTATTTAATAAATAATACCTTCTTATAAAAAAGTAACAAAATAACAAAAAACAAAAAAAACGTCATACTAAATGGATACTCTACATAACATCTCTCTATCTCTATCATAACATTTTATTTAATAATTAATTGAACCCACCTTGAATCAGGATTAGCAGGTACCATCATACAGGGTGGTGGTCTAAGTTCTTCCAATCTCAAATGCTGTAACAACATTGCCCTGAACAGCCGAACCCCCTTCTCCTCCTCCTCGCCCTCAAGATATGGACCTCTCCAGTGCCCCTGGCAGTCATCACGACGTTCTTCATCTAAAGACACTTGCCGACGTAAAGGAGCACGCGGGGTATTGTATTCTTCTAGTGATTGGACACTACGAGCTGGAAAATGTCAATAATAAAATAAAATATTTTTCAGTGTATTTAAATAAAATTTAGGACAAAGAATTTTTGCTAATATAAACAAATACAATACAATGACAGAATAATAAAAGAAGAATATTGCCTAAAACAACAACTATAATCAAATTACAAAATCACCATTAATAAATATATACAACCTTCAAGTTTGACATGCAATCAACTATTTATGTCTTTACCAAAACCAATTAAGCTATAACCTATTCAGTCAAAAGTTATATAAAACGAATAAATCTAAAAGAAAAGTCTTTCAACTCACCTGGTAAGGCTCGAGGTACAAAATTCATAACTAAGCTGGTGCTCTTGTTCCGTGGACTTCCTCCTCAGTTCCAGGGGATGGAGTGAGTGAGTTGCTAAACATGAGTGACCTTGCGTATTTTGTGTCAAGCCACGGCCATGACATACATTTCTGGGCATGCGCAGTTCATATGGAAAAAATATTGTTATTTGCTACCCATCGCTTGTAAAATGTAAGGTTTATGGAAATATTCATGATGTTTTAAATAATTGAAGACTTTTTTATTATTTACTTTATGACTCATATTTTCTGGGGAGGGGGGATAAGTGAACCTATGGGCTCTTATGTCAATCTTTGTTAGAGTTATATTTGGCTGAGGAATATGACAAATTCTCAGCTTCACGCCGTATCCCGCATATGCAGAGACACTGGTGTTAAGATACTCCGATCCCCACTTTCTGCCGAATGACAAATTAATCAATTAACTGATTTGTTAGAATATATTCGCAGTCTGTCACGATTATAGATGACATATCTATCTTTTAAAAAAAGCGGTGACTATTTTAATGCAATGAATTTACAAAAAAAATGAGATTATTATAAGAAAAGTAGGTAAATAATTCAATATACCAAGAATGCCGCAACGAGAAATCCCACTGTTGTCACGTCCCAATAATACTGATATTTTTAATACTTTTTGAGCCAACTCGTGTCGAGACGTGCCAGTGATAAATATAAATATTGTAAGAGTGACAGTGTAGTCACTACCACCTCGTTTACTATACATTTGCTAACAGCGCAGATCTACAACAGGCATGAATAATAATACAAGAAGATTATTTGAAAGCGTTGTTATAATTTTTTGTAATAGATAAAAATATAAAAAATAAATTGAAATCAAATTAAAATATAATTAATAAATTTGAGAAAAAATAAAATCATAAATAGATTTTCGGTGTCTCGCATAGAAGGGCAGGCAGTGGAACCTAATTTTAAGACTTACGATACCCTGTTGTCCAATTTCCGCCCAATTTTTTAAGACAATACAGTTTGAGAGATGAAAATCAACGCCGAGTTTTATTTCATTATCAAAGCGTGGAAAATAGTTCCTTCGCACAAGTCGAAATCGAAGCCGCAACTGTCGTCTACAGTCGTCCGTGTCTGGTAATCCGTTACCATTAAGAAATTTCAATGGAGTTAAGAGAGCCTGGTCTCTTAACAATAGGTTCTCAAGTTCCCTCTACCTAACTTTCTATGTGCGGGATAAAGCGTGAAGCTAAAACAAAATTAAACATAAAATTGCCGAGCGTCTGACGGCTAATAACAGTTTCAATTGGTTATCGTAGCGGGTCATTGTGCAACTATTCCACTCCTATCGCACAGGAAGGACCACATTTGCCCGGATTACATTCAGATAAGTCAGTTACGTTTAACCGACAGACGGTACGATTTACTATTAGAGGACGATTTATTATTAGATGGCGATTTATTAATAGTTATAGTGAAATGTGTTTATTTAAATTATTATTTAGAAATGAATAAACAATGACGCTAGAAAATAAAAGTGGTGAAGTTCGAAAAACATTGGTACACCCAAAAACGATATGCTGCAGAAAGATTTCTGTTTTCGCGTGTGCTTGTGGTGTATTTTCATTAATTTTACATATAAATAATTACATATATAGCAATTTAAATGAAGAAAATCGTAGAATAGAGACTGATTTTATCAAATTAAATGAATTTCTGAATGTGGAAGTCGATAAGAGAATAGACGCTTATGTTTCATCGCTAAAAGAGATACATTCTGTTAGGTTAAAAAGGGATGCTATGGTTGTAAGTACAATATTGTTAATTTCAACTAACTTAATAAGCAAAGAAATCATTTTCAAATATGTTATTTAAAATAATATGGTATTTCGTCGCCTATATATTCCTGTAACTACCGATCATTAAGTTCTCCACGTTTTAATCTTAAATTTTGATTTACTATACCTTTATGAACCTATACAAAAGATTTTTTACATTTCATTTATATTAAACAATAAAAATACAACTATAAAATCTATGAAAATGATCATATTTTTTTAATAGAATCAATCACCAGTTCAAGAAGATAATACAGTAGCACCTCATGTTGAATTTTTCAATCCTAAAATGAGAACAGAGCTTGAAGAAAAAGATGCAATTGAGATGAAACGCACAGGAGCTAAGGGACCAGCACCTGGAGGAGACACGTGGGTGTGGCTAACGAGCTATTCCAGAGTTCCAGTAAGATTGATATTTAATAGAAATTTAATTATATCCGAAAGAAAAGAGGCTAACTTGGCCCAGTGAAACAATGTCTAACTGGAATTCCAATGATTATTATATTATTTTTTACTTCCCTTCTCCGATAATTAGACTAAACGCACACAGTATATCTCTCCCTATTTTCTCTATATCCATTGCTATGTGTGGAAAAGCGCGGTGTTTGTAAGAAAAATTTCTTATGGAAAATGTGTTTTTTTTATAAATCTGAAATGTAAATGAAAAATTACTTACTACTTTAGAAGAATATGGTAAATACCATATTCTTCTAAAGGATTAAATTTACAAATTGGCTAGAAATCAAATCACAGTTTACGAAAACCTATAAATATTCAAATAATTGCTTTTAAAAGCTTTCATTGGCAAATGGCCAAAAATAACACATATAGTTATATATGTATTTTTCAGCTTCACCCACATATAGCAGTCTCTCCGTTCCCCACTTTCCTCTGAAATTTTCGAGGCATTGCTCCTAGAAGTTGATTTGAACTCGACGCCGGGCATTTGCTTTGGTGACAGAGCGAAGAAAATATTAATAAACAATAATTATTTAATTTGCTCTCAATCACACTCTTGTGCCGCTGCGCCACGACTCCTACAATTATCGGTCCTGTATTTTTAGAAGTAAATAAATTATACCATATAAAATAAACACATATAGTCATATACCTAGTAGGGTTTACGTTTTTGGCTCTACTAAAAATTTTACCCTTCGCCAGTTTTCAATATTATTGTAAAAGATGTAGTATGTTATAATTTTAGTATAAAGTCGTACAAGGATTTTGTAAGGCAACACAAGATTATTGTCCTCCTGGAGTGCAAGGGCCGAAAGGACCGACAGGTTCACCCGGCCCAAAAGGTGACAGAGGAGACCCGGGCGCACCTGGAACAGCAGGTAGTCCAGGATCAAGAGGACCTCTCGGGCCACCTGGACCTAAGGGTACAAAATACATAATTTTAATGATTTGTAAACAATTGGGAGAAAGTGTACGCCTGTATAATTTTAGTACTACGAATTCGATACAATTTAAAAAGGCGATAAAAAAATTAAATATGTACAATGTTAAAGTAAATGCATATAAAACAGATTTTATTTGCCTTTTTATGATATCTACCTCTTATATATCTAATATTATTTATAAGCCTTAAACGATAACCTTTGGAAATGCTATACGCAACTTCTAGCATCGTAACATATGTGACCTNAGCTTTTATTGGCAAATGACCAAAGAAAAACACATTCGTTATTAGTGCATTTTTCAGCTTCACGATGTACCCCGTATATAGCAGGATAGATAGAAGGAACCTAGTGTTAAGTCACTCCGTTCCCCACTTACCGCTGAATTTTTTCGAGGCATTGCTTCTTGAACTTGAATTGAACTCGACGCCGGGCATTTGCTTTGGTGACAGAGCGAAGAAATGAAAATATTAATAAATAATAATTAATTTGCACTCGGGGAGTGGGGATCGACGTACTCCATTTTTAAAAATGTCTTTTTGGCTCTACTATAAATTTTACCCTTTCCAATATTATTTTAAAACATGTAATATATTATAATTTTAGTATAAAGTCGTACAAGGATTTTGTAAGGCAACACAAGATTATTGTCCTCCGGGAGTGCAAGGACCGAAAGGACCGACAGGTTCACCCGGCCCAAAAGGTGACAGAGGAGACCCGGGCGCACCTGGAACAGCAGGTAGTCCAGGATCAAGAGGACCTCTCGGGCCACCTGGACCTAAGGGTACAAAATACATAATTTTAATGATTTGTAAACAATTGTGAGAAAGTGTACGCCTGTATAATTTTAGTACTACGAATTCGATACAATTTAAAAAGGCGATAAAAAAATTAAATATGTACAATGTTAAAGTAAATGCATATAAAACAGATTTTATTTGCCTTTTTATGATATCTACCTCTTATATATCTAATATTATTTATAAGCCTTAAACGATAACCTTTGGAAATGCTATACGCAACTTCTAGCATCGTAACATATGTGACCTTTCTCTAGACTATTATTGATAGTGTATAACTAATCGTCTGTCTATTAAGTTCAACCTAACCCTGCTTTTATATGTTATACCATAATAACAGGGCAACAGGCCAATCTTTTTTATTTATTTTAAAAGCAGATATAATGAGAGAAATTACATTATTCCCTAATTATTTAAGGTGAAAGAGGTTTCCCCGGAAATCCTGGTCTTGATGGTAGAGACGGAGTGCCTGGTGAACCAGGTCTGGACGGCCTGTCAGGAAGGAATGGAGCAGATGGAGCCCCAGGGAAAGACGGTCGAGATGGAACACCTGGTAAAGACGGAAGCGCCGGGAAGAATGGAAAAGATGGCAAAGATGGTAGATTAAATTGTGGATTGTATCTTTTTTGATCATTCCTTATGTTCTTGTTTAAAATTCTTGTATATTGAAATATGAAAATTGGTAAATTATTTTTAAATAAAACTCTTAACTGTGATCCGTAGTTACAGTTCCGCCCAGTCTATCCGTAACCACGGACTAATGCAAAGTGTGCCTAGCGTCGGTTGGGTTTCCAAAAAAAATATATAAAAACATACGATTTATTAATTTATTACTTATAGGACATACCGATCTTCTTATTGTGTAGGTAAGGCAGGAGCTCAAGGCCCAGCTGGTGTTAGAGGGCCAAAAGGAGAGCGCGGTCCTATGGGTCCTAAGGGATTACGTGGTAATGATGGGAAAGACGGATTACCTGGAAAACCTGGATTATCCATTTATAATTATACAAAAGAAAATCAATTATTCATTCCTCCCAGCTTTGCCTGTAAGTTATCTGGATTTGTGTCTTTTTTAGATTATATTACTTTGCTGCTACTATACCTTCTTTACGATTTTGCTCATTAAATAAATATTTGTTTATAAGTGCCTCACCTTCATCACTCCCAATATTCAGCATCATGCTATAGCAGAATAGGGAAAGGTGGAGAATAATGGAAAAATTAAAGGTGCTTGGGGAACGAACTCTTGACAATTTTCGAGACTGTGTGTTGAGTAGCGGAATTCAATGCTGCGCTTTGTCTTATTACCAAAGAAAAGGGCGAGACAATTTAAATTAATTCATTCATTCATTCACCTGAGGGTTAATGGAACCAACAACCGTCGCGTTTACAGTCAGCCGATGTACCAGTGCGTCATAAGAGCCTAAATTGAATTCATAATTAATTATTATATTCTGGTTTCAGTGGATAATCCAAGATTGATAGTTAGGGAAAGTGACACAATGCGCATGGATTGCAATCCTAAGGGATTTCCTGAACCAACTATAGAATGGCGTAGGTCTGATGGTACACCAATTATTCAGGTAAAACGTAATTTAATATTAACCTAAAACCTAAAATTACCTCTCTAGCTATATAAAATATAAAATAATCTAATATTTTCATTACTATGGATTTATATCTCATAAAGTAGTAAGTAACATTAAAAGCATCACTTGATCGTACTTATTGCTCAGTAGTATAGCGAAATAGGCAATCTTACAATTCCACTCGAAAACGAGACATTGCTAGTTTAGTTGCAGAACACAACGCCGTAGCGGGATCTAGGCCAACAACCATTACGTTCACAGTGAGACTATTTCTAGATCACTGCGGCGCGGATAGTTTTCATACCGTAACCCATAAATTTACTTCAAGAAGCCGCAGAGAAATTAATTTTTTTCTGTTCCTCGCTCTTGTAACAGACGTTGCGTTGCACGGCGTTGAGTTTCGTCTCCCCCAACCAGCAATGTGTTGAAAATTGAACTGAAAGTAGAGGTATGAAGTATATAAACACTAGGTTCCTTCTGCCAAAATGGTGTAAAAGAGGTTTGCTTAAACAGGGTTCCTGGCGCGACGCGTCAGTGAGCGGCCACGTGCTAAGCATACCCAACGTGTCACGCTGGCACACCGGCAAGTACGTGTGTCTCGCCAACAACGGGATGCAGCCGCCGGCGAACCAGACCACTGACGTTGAAGTGCATTGTAAGTGTTGGGATGTCTGGCCTGTTGCAAGAAGAAAAAGAAAATAATTCATTTCCCTGCGGCCGCTTGTATTAAATAATTTAAAAAAAATACACTTTTTTATTTTGTAATTGTAAGAATATTAAAATTTATTTTATTCTAACTGAATCTAAAAACATGTTTTAGCGGTTAAAAAAGGTTTAGTGCTTGGTCTCATTTTAAGGACATTTTGGCAAGCTAGAGTGAGACATGTGCGAAAGAACTGTAGAAATATAAGTTTGATGTCAGCGCAAGGGCACAAGCCTGCTGGTTTCTCAGCTTTACTCAGCATCCGGCTTTTGCCTTGATGCCAGAGCGAAGAAATGAAAATATTAATTGATAATAATTAATTCCCTCGAGTGAGGATTGAACCCACAAACGTCTCGTTACACTCTTGTGCCTAGAATCCAATTATTATTGTTTTTTTGTTCACAGTCAGCCCATATATTCGAGTGCCGAACAACATTGCCTATGTATATAACAAAACTGCCCAAATTGCCTGCGAGGTTAGTTAATTATTTTTATCTATGTATTTCGTTTCTAAAATAAAACGCTATTATTTTATCAGCTTTATATAGGTACAAAAATATATGCGTTTATTTTACAGCAAACATCTCTTTTTTAGTTGTACCCCGCAGATAGAGGGATAGGTAGAGGGAATCTAGTGTTAAATCACTCCGTTCCACATATTTCCTTGAACTTTAGACACAATGCTTGTTGAGTAGCAGAGTTCAATACTGTTTTCCGTTTTGATACCAAAGCGAAACAATGAAATAATTCATTTCCCCGAGTGAGATTCTAACCTACGTAGGTACGTCGCGTTTTTAGACAGGAAGGTCGCTTATATTAAACCTAATCTATTTAGTTTAAACAATAATAACATAAACAATTTAAATGTTTAACAGAAATTTAAGCTTTTTTTTTTTTTTTTTTTTTNGATGCTTCTTAAGCTTTTTTTTTTTTTTTCCAGTGAAAATATATATTTTTTGTAAAAATATACCTTTCCAAAGAAATATCCACTAGTGCTTTCTTACAGATCCAAGCGTGGCCCGAACCCGTACTGGCATGGGAGTGTGACGGAGTTACTCTAGAAGGTTCTAGATACAAGACTGACGTGTCAACTGCAGGAGAACCATGGAGTTGGATCATGAGACTGGAGATACCAAATGTTAGGGAGCATGATCTACGACAATACAGCTGTGTAGCCAAGAATGAACTTAATAATCAAACCGTTAAAGGCCATATTCGGTTGATGTGTAAGTTACTTTAGTTGATTTAACTTTTTAATAGTTTTGATAGATAAATAATAAAAATAGTTTTGGGAGAGATTCCTATTTTAAATTAATATTAATTTAATTCAGTAACTACTTAATTTCTAATTAGGTGATGAAAGTGCCTTCAACCTAGAACTGATATCGATTTCCAGAACTAGACAAAAATATACTTTTTTATTTTAGTAACCAAAGATTATAAAATACTTATTATATAAACTTATAGATTTAAAAATAGATTCTATTAATCTCAGTGAACATTGATTCTGCATTTAATTTTTGTTCATCATAATCGTTCGTCTTTATAGAGATTTTACTCTAAAAACCGACTCCTGCATTACAGATCCTAGTCCAAACCAGCCAACTCAAATCCAACAGCCTATGGAGTTCGGCTCTCGTCCACCAACTCTGACATCATATGAGGAGTTGTGCCAAGTCCAGCGATGTCCTTCGTGTCCTCGATGTGACCGCGCATTGCTGTTGATATCTACTATGAATTCTACTGCTGGATATAAACTTATTAGGAATACCAGTATGTTATAGGCATTATATATTTGTATTAGCCTATTGTTAATATACTAATCTTTTCTATAAGCCCAACTTTTTTTATTTTATATACATATTTAAATGATAGTGGAAAATAAAAAGGAAGAACCCAGAGATTCGAGGGAGTCATATAAATTTCAGCGGAAAGTGAGGAACGAAAGTGTCTTTACATTAGGTTCCCAACTTCCCTCTGCCTACTTTGCCATGTGCGGGACACAGCGTAAAGCTATTTTCCGCTTTCGTTAACTTCACTACCTTGTATATTACAAGGATAAAAATAACAATATAGATCTCTACTGTTTTCTATTCTGTTCACATGTACATGTACATCTATTCTGTTTTCCACTTTCATTAATTTCTGTTTATAAGATTTAACATTTATATTCCTATCTTATACTTTTTCGTATGTCTTCTCGGTATCATGTTATCATAATGGGTTAAATAGTACATATATGTAATTTTATCAAATACATATTATTTCCAGAATGCCAGCTCTACGCTATCGGCAAACCTGTCTATCATCGATACAAAGATGAATTATTTGGCGCTTGGCTTAGAGATTCCAACGCTTCAGACAGTCAGGTATTTTTATAATATTTATTTATTTTAGTATGTATTTTATAATCTATCCATATATTATATGAGGAAATGTCTCTTCTTAAGAAAGCATTTTATAATAATTACAGAAAGAAAAGCTTTGGACAACCCAAGAAAATGATGTTGAGAGACTCCGCGAGTATAGAACTAAGGCGAGTTTTAAAGCAGACCACGTGGATGAGTTCCACAAACTGCAGAAACCATTCTTTGTAAGTTTATTAATAAAAAATACATAATTATTTCCAAAACAACTTCCTCGGTCAGTTGAATAAATATAAACCATTCTTAGAAAAGGTATAAAAACTTTATCGAGATTCGAACCTGCGGCTTTTCAAAACCATCCTCCTACTGCCTTCTGAACCCTGAGCCATCAGTTCTTATCAATACAGTCTTCTTTTTCAGGGAAACGGCCACATAGTGTACAGCGGGTCATTCTTCTACCAAGCAAATGAATCCGGACACCCGGGTGATATAATTCGCTACGATTTGACTCAAAGTAGGATAAAGTCTGTACACTTACCACATGCTGATGGAAGACTATATGCTGCTCAGCATAACCAGGTTTTTCCTTATACTAACTTAGCTTCACGCTGTTTCACGCATACAAAGGTAGGAGGGAACCTCTCGCTCCGTTCCCCTTTTTTCGGCAAATTCAAGACGCTGCTTATAGACGCGACTTTGCTTATTCTGTGGCGGAACGATGGTTTCCTTCTTTAGTAGACATCAATATATTTATTTTGTATTATTTTTGCTCTACTTTTTCCCTTTTGTGCATGTTTAATAAAATTGATTTGATATTTGTATAAATATTTTGTATTTTTTTTTAAACTTTACAAAATTATATTTTTAAGTAGTCCTTTCTTTAATGTTGGCAGGTAGATTTTAGTGCTGATGACAACGGGTTGTGGGCAATATACTCTATAGAAAGATCTAATAATACAGCAGTTGCTAAGGTACATTAACCATTTTTTTTCAATTTTACGCTGTATATAGTCTCATATAGCAGAGTGGGCAGATGGAACCTAGTGTTAAGACACTACGTACCCCACTTTCCGCGGAAGTCAACGCCGTGTTTTGCGTAAATACCTGTAATATATAATGAATATTGTATATATAAGAAATGCTATATTCTAATTTTCATGTGTCCTTTCATTTCAGCTTAGCTTTGACCCAAATAAGGACGACTTAAACATAGACTACATATGGAATATATCACTAAATCACAAACAAGTAAGTAAAATCTTATTAATATTGTTTATTTTAAACGTGACTTATTTTGGTTTCGGGTTCCACCTCCAAAGGAAAAAATATTTAAATAATTCATGGTGGATCAAGACACAGCGTTGAGTTTCGCCACTTAACACGTAATGTCTCTAAAATGGGAAGCATGTGAACGGAGTGATCTAATATAAGGTAACGTATGTCTATTTTACTATGAAAGAAAAATCATGATGCTGCTGAGATCAGAGACTTAACAGTTACGAATCCCTCAAAATTCTGCTCGTCTGTAACATGTGTGGACTCAACACGCAATACCTCCAGAATTCGGTGAAAATTGGAAACGAAAGTGTCTTAATGAGACCGAAGTGTTTTAACACAATGTTCCCGGGTACTTTCTGCCTAACCTACCCTAAAAAATGTAAAATTTTACAGGTAGGAGAAATGTTTATAGTGTGCGGAGTCCTCTACGGACTGGACTCGGCAACAGAGAGAGAAAGCAAAGTGACTGTTGCCATCGATTTGTATTTAAGTAAGCCTGTGGAAGTTTCATTACCATTTACAAATCCGTTCAGAAAAACCACACAACTTGGATATGATCATACTCATAAGGTAATGTTATCGCGAAGTACTTAAATCGCGACTGGTAGTGGGTTCGATCCCCGAAGAAACGAAAAATTACTTAAATATATAATATTATAGTTTAATTGCAATATTAAAGTTCTATGAAAAGCTTCTAGAGAGTAGAGCTTTAGTACTAGCGACATCTATACGTCAATAACTGAAATCATAATGCGACGATTTCTAAGAGCCGCGGGTTCAAATCCTGCTACTATCAACGTTTTCTAAAAAGTTTCTATATATGGAATATACTAAACTAAATAAACATATTAAACTATTATTGTTATAATTTTAACTTATTTTTCTATTTATAAATTTTTAGACTACAAATATTGAATTAAATTATTCATTTGAAAAAACAGTAATTTGCTGAAATGCAAATGCACTTACTTTCATAACATAAAATAAAACTGATTGTATTTTAAATTTTCAGGAACTTTATTCATGGGATCGTGGAAACCAATTAACTTATCCTGTGAGATATAATGAATTCCCTGGACCTCATGTATTTTAATACGATACCTTTTATTTACAAGAAAAATCTTTTTATTAACACCTGAAAGCTATGAAAAACCGTGAAATATTGTTATATATACATATAATTTGTTATTTTATTACTTTTTTCACTATCAGTAAATAGATAATTATAATAAATAATCTGTATGTTTTTTTTTATATTTCATTAAAAGATTTAAGTGACAGTGACATCTATTAATCTGTGGTGACACTAAAATAAGAGAATTATGATTTCGTCATATTTTTTGTTTTATTAGTTAGCATTTATAATAAAATAATAAAAACAATAATAATATATAAAAATTTATAATTAATTTACAATTTATGTTAATAAAATATTTATCCTAAGTTTTCAATATCTGTTGCTAGATGGCGCTACTTACCTTTTACCGAAAACTAATTATACCAAGTAATTACCCTATTAATTACTATTAAGCGATCCACAGTTAACGTTTATACATTAGGGAAAAACTTTATTATTATACATTGAATTAAAATTAATGACCGTAGAAAATTCGTTTTGAATAAACCTATTATAATCATTTGGAGCAAATTTATTATCTAATATTCTTTTGAAATGGAACTTGGCTAAATATGAACAACATTTCCAAAAGCAAGTATAATTTGAATGTAAATTTATATACTTATTTATGTATAAAGAAATAAACAACAATTAATAAACTAAATGCGATATCGTTTAATTAATTAAAACACAAACACAAATACAAAAAATGACAACATAAAAAAGGAAATAAATATGACAACTCAAACACAAATGACATAACCAACTGTCAAAATCGCAATCGTATAGACGTATAATTTTTTGCCAACTAAAGTCTAAAGCAAACTATAGTAAAGGCAAAAGGCAATACATTTGGTGACTTGGCGGAACTTTGTACGATCAATATTTGCGCGCCGCGCCATCTAGCTGCTGCCGCGCAGCCAAATTGCACTTTAATAGTTCATTAGATCCAACAAAAATGGGGTTTTAATTCGGATATCGATTCGTGGTTGCCGATTGGAAAAATGCTTTGGCATAGAGAAATTTCTAGGCGTTTTGTGCTGAATTTTTGGCAATGGATTCCTTTGGCTGTTGGATTTTAATTATGAATTTCGTTTGTGTAGGTTTGAATTGAATGTTACAACTTATGGGTCCACTAATGAAGAGTTGTATGAATTTACATTGGAATTTTAGCGTAGTGTAATATTAATAACTAAGTAAATAAATAAAAATATATATGAAATACAAAATTAAAGTTGTAAATTACGCTTATAAAATTTTGAATATATTAAGTTTGGAGAAATTATGTTAATACTAGACAGGCGGTAAGCCTATTTGTAAAAAGTAATTTATGTAGACAAATACATGACATCTTCGTCACTATAGCGCTATTAGGAAGTGTCTGACTGAACGTGGGTGTGGGTTCGTTCCTGCTGAGGATATTATTTTTAATTACCTTTATTTACGCATTCTGGCATAACAGAGAGACAATAAGTTCTGTTGTGTAGCAAAGCAAAAAATTGAATAACAGAGTATCTTAACACTAGGTACAACAAACAGTTAAACGGAGAGATTGCGCGAAAAGAAAAAAATGTCAAATAGTTATAACAACTTTATGGTGATTTTTGGCAATTTTCTTTAATATCATGAATATAAATATGCTAGATTCTAATTTTTTTTGACAACTTGTCAAGGAAACAAGAGGAAGTGCGTAGAAATAGAATTCATTAATAGTAATGTGATCTTATTTCAGGCCTGTTTTTGTTTTATATGTAGATAATAATGAAAAACTACTGTTCGATATTGGAATTTGGACGTGAATCATATTTCACTGTCATATTTCTTTTGATAGATAAATTTCGATGGATTTGTTAGCGAATGATTAATGAAATTAATCAATGCTTATATTAACCCGTTTATTTTTTAAAGAGAAATGAAAAAAAATGTTTTGAAATATCGATATCATATTTTTGTACTTATCTGTATTTTTTATAAAAAAAAATGTCTCATTAAAGCTTTTTTTTATTTAATGGAGAATAATCACTAATTTTAAATTCTAGCTCATCGTATTGTCTTTTAAAAACAAAAAATACCTGTGAAAGAATTATTTTGATACGTCTATTAGTTTTTGAGATATTGTCCTTTAAAGTAAGCGCGCGACGCGAGATTCCGTCGGGCCATAACCGACTCGCGTGACGTCACAGGTCTTGCAAAACTCGCTCGCTCAGTTCGTCTTCGTTCACTCGCAGTTCGCGCTCTTCTTTAGCTGGCGTTCCACCACAAATTTAGTTTCGTTTAATAAATAATATATAGATATATTTTTAAAATCTTTTTTTTTNTGTAACCTGTGCTTAGTGCAAATAAATTTTATTCCCAAAATGAGATTAGAACCCACAATAGTGCCGCCGCAATGACATTTGTGTCAGGACTACACGGATTTCAGCGTAAAATACACGTTCCGTGGGGAATGTATGGGGGAATAAAATGGGAACGTTTAACGCAAAATAAGTTCAAATAAGTAAAAGCCTTGCCTCAACAATACTGCATGGTATTTTATATAGATTTTATAAATATTCAAAAAATCCGGCAAGTTACAAGTTTATTTTTTTCGCAGATGGAAGAGAAAGTAGACCTGAGTATTTAATATAAATTTCGTTTATATCTCCGGGTTACTAAGAAAAGCGGTCTTGATAGAGTGACGGGTGAGGAAGTAATCTTCTGATCTTTTTTTCCTTTTTGGTCACGGAACCCTAAAAATCCTCCAACTTTTTGATTTAAAAAAATTATAAGAATTGAAAATGTGTTACTAAGGCACTAGAGAATTTTTACCATACTATTGGTTTTGCCAATCTTTGAAAATACAGCCTTTCCAATCTAATTTTCTTTGTACGTAAGGACTAACCTTATGGAATTTTGCCTACCTCAAGCTTGACTTGGCAACCGTTGCTCATTCTCAAATTCTGTAATACACATTTCGCTCGTTTCATACATAGTTTTCTAGTTCGAATCACGTTAAAATTTTCAATAAGGAAATAATCGCAGTATAACGAAAATTCAACAATAAGAAATCTGAAAAAAATGTCGGATATTGAAAAACGGAGTGTCTTGATATTATGTTCTTGTATATGATACCTATATGATGATACCTAAGGTCGATGGAAATTCTCTTCTTCGAGAATTCCTTTTAAGAGACTTACCAGACTGAATGACCTACATATATAAACAGAACTAAAACTAAAAATGGTTCTGAGAAATTATTATTATTAGAATATAGAACTAATACATTCTTGATATCTGTTTTATTTTTACGCTATGAGTCACCAATTGCAGTTTACTTGAAAATCCATACCACCAGTCTCCCAATCTCACCTCTTATCTAACTACATGAAAGAATTTATATAACCAGAAACTACACTAGAGGCTGTCGTGAGGCAGCCTGACTGCAAACACGACGGTTTTGGGTTCGATTCCCTGATATTAAAGTATTTTTATTTATTGGATCTGGCAAAAAGGACAAAGCGCGGCGTTGACTTCCTTTACCTGACAATGTCTTAAAAACTCAGCGCGGAAAGTGAGGAGAGAAGTGTCCTAACACCAGGATCATTCTCCCCATCCTCCCGGACTCCTCAAAGTCTAAAAAAATGCGATAAGTGGAATTCGAGCCGACAACGTCAAGTGCAATCAGCCACCTCTTAACTGGGATACAAGGGCAGAAGTATTAAAGATTTTAGTTGTCATGACATTTGATCAGCCTTGAACCTTCTTCGATAAATAAACTATCAAAAACGAAAGATTGTTAAATTTGAACGTGTAGTTCCTGAGATTAGCGGAATCAATCTCGTATAGACGTAGAGTATAGATTATTATAACTTCACGCTGTATCCCGCATAAAGCAAAGTAGGCAGAGGGAACCTGGGAACCTAGTGCAAGGACACTTTCGTTCCATATTTTCCCCCGTATCCTCCATATTAGTGTAGATATAGGTAATTCTTCATACTATTAAATATACTATCTTGACTCTCTTTGTTTACTTCAGGGTAAGTAGCTAAGAAATAAATAAATAAATATTTTATCGAATTCTTAACTTCCACCAGCCCCACAACTAAGCCATCAGGTAATTAAAAAATATGTTAACTGTCAATTTGATACATTATACCTAGATAAGATTTCGTGCCAATTTTTTGCAATACAACTTTTTTGACAGTCTCGTTTAATTGACCTTTGCTGTTAAAGGTGGACAACGAGTTTGACTGCACTTTAAGCAATTATAATTATATGTCGTTTTTATTTTTTGATTAAAGGTGTTTTTTATCTAAGACTGAATTTAAAAATTCTTTCACCGATACATAATCTGTAAATCCAGTTACAATTAAAAATAAACAAAATATTATTTTTGAATTTGGAATTTGTCATTTTTATACGATTGTTCATTGTGTTTTCGCGCCAATATATTGTAAAAACTCTGTGATATTAAAATGCAGTGTGGTTATAAAGAAAACTGAATCGCTGTAATTACATTACTCAAAGAATTTAGTTAGAAAGTTTTTATACTTAATAAATATTTTAAACAAAAATATATTAGGTTAATTAAATAAAGTGAGTTAAAAAAATAAAAAGTGTAAGTTGGATATTATAATAATAATGAACCCCAAAAAAATTCAATTGATAATATCACGAATATATAATTATAATAATCTTAGGAATATATTAATTAATAAATTAATATTATATAAAGAAATACAAAACCTATTTTTCTATATAATATATCTTATTATTTTTATGACAAGTCTAAGTTAATTCACAACTGCAATCAGCTGACTGACACGTAATTTGTATTATTATTATATACACTGTATACGTATATACAGATACGTATACATTATACAGTAAAAAAGCGCTGCAGCGCTGTAACCAACGCGTTTACTTTCATTAAGACTTTAATTTCCTTTTTATTACTAATAACGGAATGTGGATTTGGATGTTTTACGTTTATTATTGTGTTAACCTCGTTTTTTTGTTATTAAATTGGTGTATTATGTGTAATTAGTGAATGTTGTTTAATAACGTGGTTTTGATGGCATTGGAATATTAAAAAAATATGCGAGTTTTATGGATATTCGTTTTGTATTTAGATAAGGCTGTTTTGAATCATATTTGTTAAAAAATATGGTTTATTAATCCAACTGGTTTCAAAAAATACAATAGTTATTCTTAGTTTCTCAAAACATACCTGCAATATTAAAATTGAACATAACAATACGCGTTCAACTACCTGCCTCCACAATGTCATGTCACAGACGGACGGCACACTTATCTCGAAAAAAAAAACCATTATAAACAAATAAAGGTCATTGTACGTGCCGCATCCGCAAGCCGCTGCAGCGCTGCCGCCTCCAATCTCAGCTGAGCCGGACACCTGACGTCCTCCCCCCCTCCCCCCGCCGTCAGCTGTTAATGTCGCCCCCTCTCGCGCGCCCCGCGCCCGCCTTTCCCCTTCGTTTGTGTAATGCGAGGAGGCGACACCCAAATGGATTAGGACGCCGCCTGCCCATAATTTTTTATGTCCGCTTCATTTGTATTGACTTTATTTGCACATCGATTTTTATAATCTCAATAAAATCTGTAAAGCGTATGCCGATAGAGCGCTACGACTTGCAGAATGACGTAAGAAGAGCATAAATTGCTAATATTATAGGATGCGGCAAAAATAATTCTCAAAACGCACAACAGTGATCGTCACCGCGGGGCCTGTGCGGCGATCTGTGCTCTGTGCTCGCGACGACGCACACACATGGAGAGCTGATTGTATGTAGTTATAGAGTAGAACAAAACAAAAATGCCAACTTTTAATAATATATCGCACATTATGCCTGTCAAATGAATAATTTATCGCGGCGTGTCGACTCGGGGCGCGCCTCCCCCGGGGCGGCGGGGGGTGCAGGGAAGCGCGGGGGTGCGGGGGGCTCCGAACGGGGTGCGGGGAAGGCCGGCGGGCGGCCGCACGTCAGTTCGCGGCGAGCGGGCGAGCGAGCGCCATGTCGACGTGTGCGCCGCGCGCGTGCTGCCGGCCGCGCGCCCCGCCGACGCTGCTCGACATCACGGCGAAGACCGTGGCGGCGGCGATCCCCTTCCAGCGCATCGAGGAGCGCTACGAGCGCATCCCGGAGCCCGTGCAGCGCCGCGTCGTATACTGGTCCTTCCCGCGTGACGAACGCGATATCTGCATGTACTCCTCGCTGACCGACGACCACCGCAACATCGCCTTCTGCCGCGGCCTCAAGCTGCTGGAGGCCGGCTGCGTGGAGAGCGTGCTGCAAGTCGGTGAGTGACCAGCGCCAGCGCGCCTGCGCCTGTTTACTAATACGCGCCTCGCCCACGGAGCCCCGACGCCCGCCCGCGCCGTATAAATAAAAACCGAGACGTGTGCGATCGATAGATGCTCCTCGCGGGACCGCTTATCAAGAGTTTAGGGCTCCGGGGGCCCGCCGGCCGGAGTCATCGGAACTAATTATCGAATATCGACTTAACCGTTTCCTCGCCGGGAGTGATTGTTGGCACGGATCGGCTCCACTTTCGAAACTACCGCACTCTCGTGAAATTCGGCTATGATTACCATAACTGGAAGTCCCGTTACCAGCGTAGGGAATTACACAACTGGCTTCTCTCGTCCGTCCGTGCACGTAGGCCGTTGTGACTAACGGATAAACAATATTAATTGTCCGTATTTACGTCCATGGGGTCAGGCCCGGGCTCATTGTGGCGGGCGTGGGAGGACGTTACATATTCATTTGTGCTTATCTCCCATCAAGATGGCGATTACTGGTCATTTGTGGTCGTTTCGGGCCGCGCTCGTACGCCACATTTGGACCTCAGCGTGGCCCATAACGTCGGCTTTAAGAAGGCTGTGACAAAACTTATGGACCATCTGGCTCTCGTCCAAAGGCAGGCTCTTAGATAACGCTGTCTTTGTACCTAATCCTGATTAAATATTATTTGCTATTTTATTCTTATGCTGATTCCCACACCCATATCATGTGAGTCACAATCTACGATCAGATAGAACCGCCCACTTTATGTAAAAACTCTAAATTATGATCCGTTCGTGGTAATGTACCGCAAAGCAATTTATAAGTCAAATCGGGTCAATCGAGTAGGCTGCATAAATTTGTTTATTTTGATAGAAAAATCGATAACGCCGATAATCGATATCTTAAAATAACGTATGTGCACATTATGTATTTATCTACTAAAATTGATATCGATATAACCATTGGAAATCGTGTTAATAATTTTTAAACAGGTACGAAGGTAGGGACCCTAAAATTTTGCTCTCAAAAAAACTGGCAACACCCTAGTATAAATAAAGTATCGAAAAGAAACTTACGACACCATTAGAGCGGGGACTGGTTACAAAACGAGAAATGCTGCATTCGTGAATATGAATAAAGAACAGGACCTGCCCCGAAGGCTCGTACGGACCGATCGAACGTGTTACCACTTAAAACCCCAAGTGAGGTCGTTGAGGCGCAGTAGTACAACGTGTGACTGTCAGGGCGAACGTTGTGAATTCGATTTCCATTGGGCAGAATGAATTATTTAATTAATTAATTTAATTTAGTCGCTTTAGTAGGCCATTGGCGTATCTAGAGATATTTAGGCCCGGACTTTACTTTTGAAATTTTTTGTAAATAAAATATCTGGGGTGGATACCAGACTATTCTGGGATGGGCACGGCGTCCCCCTTACCTACGCCCATAAACAAGACAGAGCACGGCGTTGAGTTTCGCCTCTCAACAAACAATGTCTCGAAAGTTCAGCCTAAAGTAAAGAGTGAAGTGTTTTAAAACTGCTTACGCTGCGGCATATGCGGGATACAGCGGGAAACTAAAAAAAAAAAGAAAAAACCCCCTATGCAACGTAGCACAGATTGTCATGCAAAAATAATCGCCGCCAGTCGGCAGCCGAGTGGCACAAGCGTAAATATTTTAAATCAATGTTAATGACTTCATATCTTTAGATAGAATCTATATCGATTTTGAACCGGTTGCCTTTTGTATCGATATGCATGCGATTGAGTTGTTATAAGTTCTGTTATGCACTTGGATGTATCTTTAAATTTTATGCAATATATTATATTTATATATATTTTAATATTATATTTGGCTTTTTTTACTAATATGTGTACAATTAGGGGAGGCCTATGTCCATCAGTGGACGTTGAAAGGCTAATGGATGGGTGGATGGATGGATGTGTACATATCACTCAGTTTTTAGATATTAATAGGAAATATTAATAAGTAAATCATTTGAGGCCAGGCCAGGGGCACAAGCGTGCGTGCAATGTTATGCTGTACAAGATACAGCGTGATGCTAAGCAATTTCTTGAAATTTCGTAGTTATACAACTATTTTGATGGATTGAGAAAATAAATAATATATTCTACTCGAACATCTTAAAGATGAAATATAATAATTTTACAGTACAGGTTCCCACTTCCCACAAATGACATTATGACCCCAACTCACATGGATAACCGCTTCCAAAACACCACGTTTACTAATCTTATTATAACTTTATTTAATACCTAACTTCAACTTGAGAATACGTAGAATTGAATAAAAAACATAATAATTCCTCGCGTCACGTGTGACAGTTGCTCTTCCCAGANGCTTTTTTTACTGATATGTGTACAATTAGGGGAGGCCTATGTCCATCAGTGGACAATGAAAGGCTAATGGATGGATGGATGTGTACATATCACTCAGTTTTAGATATTAATAGTAGGAAATATTAATAAGTAAATAATTTGAGGCCAGGCCAGGGGCACAAGCGTGCGTGCAATGTTATGCTGTACAAGATACAGCGTGATGCTAAGCAAATTCTTGAAATTTCGTAGTTATACAACTATTTTGATGGATTGAGAAAATCAATAATATATTCTACTTAAAGATGAAATATAATAATTTTACAGTACAGGTTCCCACTTCCCACAAATGACATTATAACCCCAACTCACATGGAGAACCGCTCCCAAAACACCACGTTTACTAATCTTATTATAACTTTATTTAATACCTAACTTCAACTTGAGAATACGTAGAATTGAATAAAAAACATAATAATTCCTCGCGTCACGTGTGACAGTTGCTCTTCCCAGAAGGTTTGGCCGAACGTTTTATAGCCAAAGTAAGCCCCATGATTCATGCTTGATGATCTTTGATGTCCTTAAGACCGTCTTTAGACCACCAGTTCTTGGGAACGAACTTTGACGGCTCCATTATCTTGAGGTTTCAATGGAAACAGTCTGTTTGGACACGTAGGAAGTGAGTTTTTATGTTATAAGTGTAACCTATTATTATAAAATAGTTACGTGTTTATTATTCAGATATTAAAAGATCACATTTGATAATATTTTATATGTTATTGAGACAGCTTCGTGGTTTTTATTGCTTTTTAGACAGTTTTTGACCTAGTATTATACGACAAAGTAAAAAATTGTACTACCTTTAC
This sequence comes from Heliconius cydno galanthus, assembly GCA_036379175.1. Classification (NCBI taxonomy): domain Eukaryota; kingdom Metazoa; phylum Arthropoda; class Insecta; order Lepidoptera; family Nymphalidae; genus Heliconius; species Heliconius cydno. The sequence continues at coordinate 175,351 of JAKRZM010000870.1, forward strand.
ATGTTATACAGATAGAGGGTTCCGTACTAATTTCAAGATTAGATTCATGAAGTACAACATGTAAAAGTTGATAAACTTCAATTTGCAGGCGTATAGTGTATTAATTTTGTATGAAATGAAATACAAATATAACTTTGTAAAGATACTTTTCCATGAAATACCTATTTTACACTTTTCGTATTTTTTCCTTTATTAAATCAGCTTCACGCTGTATCCTGCACAGAGCAGAGTAACCTAGTGTTAAGATACTCCGTTCCCCACTTTCTGCCCAATTCTGGAGACATTGCGTGTTGAGTGGCAGAACTCAACGCAGTGGCAAACCTTTATTTGTATTGTAAATTTTTACTTCATGCAAATTTTATAACTTCCACAGGAAATAGGTACCCTGTAGTGTGTTTTAATTACGCTGTGAATTTCGTACAAAATGCAGCCAAAACGATGCAAAAATGCTCATATCTTTTGATTGAGTTGACTTATAAGGCTTAATTTTTTCATTGCTCCAAGGGACCGTAGACCTGAATATTTCATATTATTTGCTTGATACCTTTACGCAATCTAGAGATAAATCCAAAGACAGACCACAAAGCGATATAAGGATTCCGTTTTTAAATATGAGGTACGGAACCCTAATAAAGAGTGACCTTTTTAATCAATAGAACAATGTGACTTATTAGATACGTACTCAAGAACCTTGACCCCCTGTGCCCCATATAATTCGACATATGAATCACCATCATACTATTTGACAGGTTTCAATTATAACATAATATTACGTTCAATTCTGTTCGCAATTCGGAGAGGTCGAATCTTTCAACGGTGGTCGTTGTTTTGTATACTAATATAATATGTAATTGAAATTTATAAGTATAAAAAGGAATATTAAGTGATTTGTCACTTATTTTTGATGCATCCATACCTATATTATAAATTCGAAAGTAACTCTGTCTGTCTGTCTTTTACGCAATCAGGGCCAAACCGCTAATTTAGTTGTATATACCCATATAGAGATACTTGAGGGTCTCGGGTTGAACATAGGATACTTTTTTTCTCATATTTGTAATATTTTCGATATATACCAATATATTGGAATACTTATTAATTTGACATGCAATTTATTCTGCCAATGTTAATAACAACCTTCGCTATGCGACCGTTGCTAAGCAACGATTTGCAAAGTTTGTTGTTAGAAAACGTCACCCAAAATGCGCTTGCTTAACGCATCTCTATTGAAAACTGAAAATAATTTCATAAATATATTTAATAAATATTCGTATAGTTCAAGCGGGCATAGCCGCGTTCAGGTCGGGATGGGACTAGTTTATATATATAAATAAATAATAAGTTAAGTATATCTTAAGAAGCCAGTCGTGGCGAATACTTTCATTGTCGTTTAATATTTTCATTGTCTCGAATAGGAATCGAACCCACGACCTATACCAGTCACAACTGACCTCTAGATTACTCTAGATTACATACAAAATTACACTAATATAATTTTAATAGTACTTTTAAAACCGGATTATACTATTTGGTTGACAATTTATAATCTGGCACAGTTTTAGTTACTATTATAAAACTATTAAGGAATATGAAATTTAGTTTTCCTGTTTTGCGGACGAATTAGGCGACACAGTAATTACAGCATTTAAATCGTGTGTCATTTTCTAAATAAAGCCTAAATGCGAATTTAGAATATCCCAATATCAACCAATATCAAACTTTTCTTTTAAATTTAATAGGGGCATTTTTAAATATATTAGCAGGGTATCGCAGGGTAGGCAGAGGGAACCTGGAAACCTAGAGTTAAGATACTCCGTTTCCATTAAGACATTTTCGCGTTCCTCATTTCTCGCAGAATTCTGGAGACATTATTAAGAGGCGGGACCCAAAGCCGCGCTTCATCTCGTTTTCAAAACGAGGAAATGCTAAATATTAAATATATAATTTCTTCGAAAGGGAACCGATACCCCAAGGTTAGGTTAGGTCCCCCTCAGGGCTACACCTACTGCGCCACAATCTCGCCATTATTACAAAGCAGAATACTTGTTTATTTTGGCACAGCACTCATCTATATCTACTTATCAAGACAGCGTTTACATGAAATATCAACAACCCCCCCATTCTCCTAGCATCCGTCGAAAACCATCTGTCAATATGGCATGATTCATACAAATAGCAACAAAGAAAGAAACAGACGAACGGACGTACTGAACGATACTCTGTCCTACAACAGTGTTCCATAGTGTCTGTAAGAGCGCTTCTGTCGTCCGACCTCGTAAAAAAACCAGCGGAAGCAGACCTCCATGGCACCTCAAATGACCCCCTTATCAATCTACTTTTGTATGCGATCAGCGGGAAGTGGCAGGTCTCCAGAAATTGGTCAGATTTACAAAGCCACGTTTGTGAGTTCTGAGCACCTACGTTTTAGAGCCGGTAAGCTAACTTACGATTGGAAGCGTGAAAATGAATTTTATTATTTGTGATATAAGATATATTTTTGATTGTAGTTAAGGCACACATTGTGTAGTTGAAGGCGAACGAGATTCAGAAGTTGAAGCAACTTCTATTTTGGCATTGTTTCGTGTTAGATTTTATTGATATTACTACTTATTTTGGTCGAAGTACGTATAAGCATGTATCTAGAGAGTTACGTCACTATGCTAAAGAGAAAATTCAATTAAACGAACATAATATACATGAGGCCATTTGAGGTGCAGGCGCACAAGGGTGTGTCTGTAAAAACCACTAGTTATGGATTCGATTAACGCTCGAGAAAATGAAATATTTATTTAAATTTATTTTCGTTTCTTCGTTCTGGTGTCGAGGCAAAGCGCGGCGTTGAGTTCTGCTACTCAACACGTAAAGCGTGGAACGGCGTGGCTTAACAATAGGTTCCCTCTGACCACCTCGCTTCGTGCGAGATATAGCGTGAAGCTGATTTTTTTTAATATTATGCTAATTCCATGCTTATCTGACATGTTTATAATTGACAGACAAAATCATAGATATGACTACTGTATTTAAATATAGTTTAACACACCCATTAGCATAAGTTGTTGGCTGTCACTTAAACGAAAAAAATATACTTGTTTGACACACTAACGCGGATATACTCGCAATAACTCAATTAGCCGTGGGAAAAGCAAATAAATGTTAATATATACGGCGTTGACACACCGATGTAGAATCTGCGACCTACATACAAGATTTAACATTGTTTTAAAAAATCATCTTCACGCTGTATCCCGCACACAGCGGGATAGGCAGAGGGAAATTATTGTTGAAACTTCGTTCCCCAATTTCCGCCGAATTTGGAGGCGAGTGGCGCAGATCAACACCAGAGCGAAAAAATGAAAATATAAATTTAAATAAATATTTCATTTCCTCGAGTGGGAATCGAACCCATAACCAGTCGATTTAACACAGATTTTAAGCCCCTGGGCCACTACTGGCCTCAAACACTGTGTTGACTATTAATATTACTGGGACAGTTATTGATGTTAGCCGAAGAGATAAATGGAACGCTCTTGGAAGGATTAAAACATGGTAGAGCCATATGTTGGTGGGTTTTAGTTGAGGAAAAAAAGGAATTAAATGTATTTTAAATGCAAACTTTGACAGCTGCTTATGAATATTTATACTTTTAATGATCTTGTAAACAGTCGCGTATTTGTCTGCCTAATAATATTCGAATAAGAAAATCGATTTTAAAATTATTCGTATTGTATCAGTATAGACAAAGTTTAAATAAATATAACGATTTGGCATTAAAAATTGGCGAAACATTCATAATTTATATACAACATTACCCTAAAAGCTGCTTTTCGATAAAAAATAAAAATAAATTGGAGCACCGTATGTATGCAGCCAAGTTGTAGCTGGCAACATCTGATCATTATTTTACAAGCATTAAACGTTAAAACATTTCATTAATATAAATGATAGTAGTAATTGCTAGCGGAAGTAAATACAGCAATATGTCACTGTTAATTTGTTAAACTATGGATATATATTTATGTTATTGGAATAGTAATTATAAATATTATAATATTTAATAAATACAAATAGAAAAACTTAAAAACAAATAGTTAAATCATCCTTTAATCATTGAAAAAAATGTCATTTATACTTGTTAAATTCCTTAAACTAAAAGTTTAAAAAAATTCTATAATAAAAACAGCAACTACACACACTTAAAAACACACAGATAAATAATCACACAGATAAATAATCCTTCCATCAAAAACTAATAAAAAATTAATTCAAACAAATCTTTCCCCACTCTCCTTTCAATTCTAAAACGTTCAGAAACGTCATAGGAGGAGATCGACGAACTACGAGACCCAATTTCCGCTGCTTTGAACTAATGTGGCTTCTTTGCCACGCATTTAAAAATTACTAGAGTATAAGCAAAATCGATATGTCGGTCAGTGCATCCACTGGTATTGCAGTTACAATGAGACATTGCAAAATTATTTATTAAAACACATCTGAATAAACAATATAAACGTGTGCGCTGCACTTTCGAAGATTGATTTCGAAGTATAGGTTTCAATAAATACATACGTAGTGTATATTGAAAATGAAAATAATATTGGTAGTGGATTGTATATTGAAGCTGTTTTGGTACAATTGGTTTGTTTTTGTGATGGTTGAGGGTTCTATTTCATCACTCAGGAAAGAATAATTTTCGTAAGTCTTGAAAATTGAGCGGAAAGAGCGTGGATTGTCTCAGTACTAGGTTCCCGTTGTGTAACACTGCTATGTGAGTGATACAGCGTGAAGCAAAACATGTAAAGGGATAAATTTTACGTAATATTGACTATATAAGAATATTTAATGTTTTTCACTTTTCCCCGAATTCTTTTCACAATCAGTAAACGCAGAATGTAAAGCAAGATTATTAGGCAAAAAAAAAACCAGAAAACTAAATTAATTTTATATTACTTTAAAATGGACCGAACATACATACAGCACAGATTGAAAGAGACCAAGCACTAAACCAATATCACTCTACCCACCTAAAATCAATATCCAAAAGAATATAAAAAAAACACCACTAGAATAACTAAGCAGGAACCATATTAAGTTAACTCATCATCAGCCAACCCTTAGGTCAAGTTCCAACAATTGATAGAAGAGGGTAGAGGTGAGAATCACAATTAGTACCAATCAGACGGCAGGAAGCTGCTATAATACTCTTAGCTTTTACTCTTTATGTATATAATTGATTCATTTAACCATTACCATCTTATGTATAATTTTCTAAATATAAAGTGTACTTGCTTTGGAACAAAAGGATTTGTATTGCATGTGGAGAGTGGAGAACACTTGGTGTTATTATTCTCTTTTCTTTTTGTGATTATGAAGTTGAGTTGACTTGATTGCTTAATGAATTCTTACAGCTGCTTACGGAAACGTAAAATAGTAGTAAATTTTTTATTAGATTTTTTTATATTCCGTATATATCAGGCTACACCAAATTTCCTGACCTTTCGCTGAATTTTCGAGACATTTCATGTTAATTGGTAGAATTAAACGCCGCTTATTACCAATCAAAACGAATAATTCACTCTTCACAGAAGGAATCAGGTCGATTTCAAATTAATTATAGTGAAAAGCTAATTATCGTCTGTAAATTGTAATAATTTAAGAAAAATGTAAGTAATTATCGACGTTTATAGGTACATATATTAAATGTACCAACCTTAATTAACAACTAGTACGTTACAGATACTTTCCTTTTAACAAAGACCCTTTAAGACCAGTTAAGGAAAAGGTTAACGGAGTGTCGTAATATTTTGAACATTAAAGTTCAAATTGTGCACATTATAAATATTGCTACAAAACTGAAGGCTATCATTATTTTGACCGACTTCGTATTAAGGAGGGTATCAGTTTGACGTGTATGATCTATTTAGGCTTCTAAGTTCTGGAGCTGAGCGGATGTCTCGGAAACTGAAAATCATTTAAAGATTTTCTTTTTTGATTTCATGAAACGTGATATACTTGAACATGGGGATTAGACAAAATTTCATCAAAATCGGGACAGTAGGTTTGGGATATGAATATCTTTTTTCTAAAACTTAAAAATGTGGAATTTTGTCAAGAAAGTACAAAAACCATTTCCAAATGTTTACTCGTGACGCCAATAGAATCAAGTGAATGAATTTAAATTAAGTTTATTATTAGTTTTATTCACAATTGACTGTATTTATAGAACAAAAAACGATTTGATCAAATTTAAAAAATATTTACGGCAGCAATTAATCTGGGTGGTAGGACTTTTTTGGAGGAAAATGATGGGAATGAAGTGTTAACTCTTGGATTCTAGGTTCCCTCTACCTACCTTGCTTTTTCCTTTCAATTTACCAATATGCGAGGTAGCTAGAAGGATTAGTCAGTCTATTATTATCGTTTACGTCTAAATAAAAACATTACGTGTTAAGTGACGGAATCCAACGTTTTGTCTAGCCAACCGGGGTAAACAAAATATTTTAAATAATAATATTATCCATAGACATTAAGTGAAATATTTATTTACGTTTATATTTCCATTTCTTCGCTCTGGTGTCGAGAATTCCGCCACTATTCCAACACACAATGTCTCCAGAAATCGCCAGAAACGGAAGGAAAGGAGGAAGGAACGGAGTGTCTTAACACTAGGTTCCCTCTGCCTACCCTGCTGTGTGCGGGAAAAATTATATTCTAAGTTACATTTACATCTATAATCATAGTCACGTCTACACAACTTCATTTATTACCAACCATATTAAATGAATGATTCGGCGGAACTTTGAGAACGGAATTGTCTAATGGGAACCAATTGATTTAACACTAGGTTCCTTAGTTCCCTCTGCCTATCCTACACATGCGGGATATGACGGGAACCTAAAAAATAATAACATTCACATCGATCGATATTTAAAAACTGGCAGAATGATTCATTAACCACATATAACATGATACAATACCCCCACAATCCAATATCCATCACACCGTAGACAGGACGGTCTTGTGATGTAGATCCGTATCATTTGTTATTGTCCATTATAATGATATAGCCGGTGTGACGGGCGGCCGCCTATTGTAACGCGTTTAGGTTATGACGGGACGTTATCTATGTATGGAAGGAGTGTTGCTGGGTTATTTAAGCGCAGGGGTTTGATTCCAAAGCACGGCGTTAAGTTTCGTTGTATCAACACGGAATATATCCAGAATTCGGCCGAAAATTGGGAGCGAAGTGTGTTAACTAGGCTCTCTCTTTCTTTCTCTCTTGCTATATGCAGGATACAAGCTGTAAATGCTTAATAATATCAACAAACGATGTACATATACGGTACGGTACTCTATGTATATATACGGTGGTTGCGAGTTCTCTTCCTACTCGGAAGAACATAATTAAATTATTGTAATAGATATCAAAATTAGGCGGAAAGTTGAAAACTGCTACTACGTTCTCTCCGCATATATGTATACCCATCATGGGAAATGGAGAGATATATAAATAAAAAATAAATAAATCGTTGATGTCATGTCGGGTGGCGTACTGCGTATGAGATGCATCAGATTAGATGAAACGGCTGTGAGATAGAAACCCTCTAAAGGAATATTCATATTACGTGGCCCTGCGGCGGATCTTTTGACTGTAAATGCGGTTGTTATGGGTCGCACTTGGAGGAACAAACTGATAACAAGACAAAACGCTGCGTTGAGTTTCGTCATTCAACATACAACGAATCGATGTCTTCTATGTAACATAGACGGCTACCTTAATATAAATTATTTATTGACTATATAAAAAAAAAATTCTTAGGGCAAAATTTTTTTCGTTACAAACTTCTCCTCTACATAATAAAATAATATATCAAAACGTCTAAAACGAATACACTCTTTGGAAATCTATTGGAAAAATCACACATGTCTGTAATCTTTATGACTGAAGGGATATCTCGTGCAGTAGGTATCGTCTATCTCACAGGTATTACCTATCAATCAGTTGTGGTATCAAGATTGCAACGACGGTTGGCTTAAGTGAATTTATTATGCCTTCAAAGGCATTGAAAATGACAAATGCTTTGAAATTTTAGTATAGAGTTTAACTCTTCGAAATTTCAATTCAATTATAACTATGACTCAACAAAAAAAGAATTATGACTGAACAAAAAAAATATTTTTTACTAAGTCATAGTTTTAGTTGAATCGAAATTTTGAATCGTTAAATTTACTGGTCAGTAAACTATATTGCTGATACAGAAATCGACTCGACTTAATTACCGCGTAGTAAGTTTAGTAACCTTTTATATATTAGTATTAACTTTACAATAAATTAAAAAATAAATGATGTTGTCGTAATGGAATTGGAAAAGGTCTGAATTTTGAAAAATTAATTATTTCAAAACTAATTGTGTTAATTATATTTTTATACTAGTATGTTCTGGCACTAATAATGCTTTTTTTTAATAAAAGTAAAAAAGTAAAAAGTAAGGAAAACTGAATTAATAATTCCTACGGACCCAAGAACGCAGCCTATGCAGAAAATCAATTGCGTAGTATTAAAGTATGTATTTATCGCACATATTTATTTCTAAACATTGATTATCATCACTTTATAGTTGTTAGAATGCAATATAAATTCCCACATCGACATTTTATTTATCTGCAATTTATTTATGCTATACTTCTAATGGAGAAGATAAGAATTTTATTGTTTTCTTATAGAGCCGTTTTTTAATACTTTTAAATTTTTACTAGAAAATTTAGAAAAACACCTTGTTTAGTTTTAGCTCTAGCAAATTACATTTTGGCCACATATTATTTTAAATGTTCATAGTAATATTGTAAAACTGAGAGTTTATCTGTTTGTCAGTTTATTTCATTTCAGCAACTAAACAATAAGTCCACCTTTGCAGGCTTAAAATAATAATAATCGTAAGATTTCTCTATTAACAGAGTTGTCTCTGTGTGCAATAAAATGTTTCTATCCATCTAGACAGATATCTATCTATCTAGATACACATTTATATCACACATTACTACTAAAATCACGTATTTTATGACAACCTAATAGTATACTCAGTCATAAACTTTCCAGTAAACAAAAACCATAGTAAGAAAATAACTTACATCCACTCAGGTGATTTATAAACGTTAGCTTCGATAGCAAGTAATGTAGAACTAAACGCAGACGACGCATTGCGACGCAATCTTCGATGCATTGCACCGCCAGGATTCGTATTTCCATCACATCATTGTGGTGGCTCTGGTACGATCCTCTTTGTGCTTTTTCTATTGATTTTCTTTTTTTTTAATATGAGGGTTTTTAGTTGAAGTTGAATAATTAACGCACTTTGGAAATAAAGGACTGTATCAATAAGTTTTCCATTTCTTTTTTAACTTAACATCTACATACATTCGGTCAGTTAACGAGATAAAGCGCGCATAAAATCTCCAGAATTCAGTGGAAAGTCGGGAAGTGTCTTAATGGGAAGTGAGTCTCTTAACACAAGGTTCTCAGATTTCTCCAGCCTACCCTAATATGTGCGGGATAGAGCGTGAAGCTAAAAAATATAATTAAATATTTCTATTTTCTATTTTAAAATTATAAATTTGTTTGATTGAACGGCCTAATCGCAAGAAATACTGGTTAAAATTAAGAAAAAAAATATTGTGATAGATTGGGCATTTATAAAGGATGGATATAGGCTATATTAATAGATAAATTAATAATAATAGTTTTTTAAAAACTAATTTTAATCTATAGCTTAGCCTATAGAGCACGAGACAATTGTAATATCCAAAGTAATTGACCGTAGGTACAGTCGGTCGTATCGAAACGATTTACGCTTTTGACCTTCGAGGCTTCGATGAATATACAACCCGAAGCAAAAACAAACATCAATACAAACTAAAAGTTCCTGAGATTATCGCATTCAACCAGAGCAACAACAGAAATACTAGTATAGATTAACCAAGTAGTTTTGACACAATTTCACCATTCTCCATTATTTGGACAATAACAGCCAAACTCCTCAAAGTATCGAGGGCGATACTTGACATCTTGTGCAAGCGTGTCGATATCTTCAGATAGTCGATACCCCATGTCCCAGTTAGTTACCAATGATAATTTAACCATGTCAAATAAATATTAACTGATGATATATACGAATTTGTATCGGACTCTAGTATTTTATGGAATATTTTTTTTATTTTTTTAATATTTTTTTTTAGAAAAGAGCAGATAGAACGTTGAACTTATAGCTAGGTCCTTTTTTATTTTGTTAACTAAGAGAGATGGGTGAAGTTAAAAAAAACTAAGAAATGTTGATGACGTTTCCAAATAAAAAAAACAGTTTGCGGCAGAGGAAAGGAAACCAGTGTTACAGCACTCTGTTCTCCTAAAAAATACTATAATACCTAAATATCCTAAGAAGTCGACTGAACTGAACACGATGGTTGAAGGATTGAATCCCTTGTCGGGGAAATTGATACATTCTGCCATTCAATAGTATCTACCAAAAAATATATTAACATGTGTTATACCTATATTAGAACTAATTTAATGCCAGTTAAACACTAATTGCCATCTCTAAGTACGTTAAATTTCAAGTGCAAAAAAAGGAAATGAGATGACAATATAAATGACGCAAGTGCTCTAGTGTTATTCACTTTGAGGTCAACGTATGGAGATGTTTCAAGTGTGTAAAGTCCTTGATCGTGATTTGGTAGTCTTGATTATGCAGTGTTGCCATTTACATGTCGTTTTAACCTTTAAATACATTTTACATTAAAAACCTTTGCTAAATTAGACATCGTATAAACAAATGTTTCGACACTATAATTAATGCAATAAATGTTTATGTAGATTATTTTTAAATGTTTCGTAATTTTGTACCTTTTTTAAAAAGTTGATTCATTTTTACTTTTGGATAATATTCTCCACAAATAAATAAATTTCAAAATATCCACAATCTGTTTGTATTGATGTTCATGCATAGACTAATAATAGTTCACAGATAATTAAAAAAATACATTTATTTTTTAAATTTATAATAATTAATCGATCGATCGAGAAGATATGAAAGTTTGAATTTCATATCTTCTAATAACTACACATAGCCCTCAAAACATCACTTTGCAATGACTTGCTATAGTAAAATTAGTCCAACTTAAACCTTTTTTTAAAGCCGACTTTTATACCTGCTTTTTGGTTATATTTGATCAATTTAAGGAAACAAAAGCACGCCGCCACGGGCCAGTAATATCATTAGAGGCATTACGGCACGAAACGGAAACACACTGTATATGACGCATCTGGATCTAGCTTTTTTGCTTGGAGGTCAATGTTTTCTACCTCCTGCCTTATATTATGATGTAGATGTTGAGATATGATTATGATGTTCATTTAAATATAACTACTGATTATCATTTTTATGTCGGCATCTGCTGTGTAGGTTTTGCTCTTTGTCGTGCTGTTTAAATAAACTGTGTTACATAAAATAAAATTTATTGAATGATATAAAATGAGATTCATTAAGGGACTTAGATATTTTTTTTTACTTAAAAATTTAAAAACTTTTCTTTTCAAACATTTCAGTTAAATAAACAATAAACTCTGAGAAATAGTAATAAAAAAAAATATTCGGTATCTCAAAAAGCTATATGTATAATTGATAATATCTTAAATAGTGTTAAAAAAGAACGTTTATAAGAAAACTAATAGATTTTAAATGTATATACAGTTAAAAATAAAAAAAGAACCAATCTTCAAAACCAAAAAAATAAAATAACTCTACATTTTCAAGTTACAATAATAAATTATATATGTATAGGGAACGCACAAAAAATGCAATAGGAAATATAATAGCTAAACCTTACCTGTAACTTTACCTTCACGTATTCTGAACAATCTCAGGGTCCATCCGCTCCACGGCAATCATGGGTAATTTTGAGCAATAAGTTTCTATCAATATCAAATAAATCGCCGTAACCCTTACCTGCTCGCGTCATTAGCCTCTTTCTCGCTCATTGGTGGAATAGACAAAAGTTGTTCGTATAACCTATTATTTTTAAGTAATTTATTTAATTAAATTTCGTTTTGTATCGGATATTTTTTGTGTTTCCTTATATAGTTAATATACAAACATAAAACAATAATATAGGAAACTAGTCCAATTCTTACGATAAAATAACTATTTTATCGTAAGAATTGGACTAGATGTCAATGTTTTTCTTAGCCTTACGCATCCCGAGTATATAAGTAGAATCCTAGTCTGAAAGTACTCCGTTCTTCAATTTTAAGACATTACTAGGAAATGACGTAATACTAGAGTGTAATAATCTATAGGTACTTTTTTTAAATCTAAATTTTTTTTTTTTTAAATATGTCAGTGATTTACTTTGACATAAAATAGCTCTAGATATTGGAAAATAGTAGCTAGTATCGTTTTATGCCAATAAAAATATGAATTCACTCAACATTCTTTGTGTTAATTCTTTTCTCATATAAATATTATGTTATGTTATTCCATTACCCTATTGTTCTCTTATCAAATTAAATTATAAAAACAGCACTTTTATTATTTTACAATGCCATAAAAACAATGAAAAGTACAAAACTAAATTGGAGAAGAAAATTGCGTACAAATAAAATTATATAGCAATTTAAATATTGAATAAGCTGCCATTATCCACAGATGAATGCAACTTATATAAAAACGTACGGAATAGCCAATAGACGACGTAATAACGTTAAACGATCGCACTATAAACAACAAAGAAAGCACGTATTAATTTGATGGTATAACCTAGATAGTAGAAAATATACAAATGTAGCTCTTTAAATGTATATGAGTAGCAATTTAATTTGGTTACGTTATTTCTAATTGCATGTAATAATAAACTGAATTCAAATGATGCTGTGCTTCACGTTAACGACTTTACATAAATAATAATTTGCTTAGAAATAAATAAAAAAAACTTTATCAGAATTTCACTAATATTTCTTTCTTTAAGCGTTTTTTATAAATATTGAATACTGTCAAAATTATATTAAAGATAGCATTATTGTAGAACTATTTGATTATTGACATCATATGCAGAATGCAGAAATTATACAAAAATATATTTAAACTTAATTGGTTTGCAACTTGATACTGCAAGGACCTTTTGTTAAATATAGATAATACAAAGACGTCAAAAATGTCAGTTTGCCATTCGTTGTTTCAGAATAATTATATTTATGTGTAAACTTGTAATTTTAAATATCATTTTACGAATTTCGTTATAAACCTCAGTACATTCACCCAAAAATCTGTAAGATGAACTATACTGTTCTTTAATAATAGTTTTTTTTTTAAAAAAGGAGCTTTTACAGCAAACAATTTCTCATCGTGTGCTCGAAATATTTATTTTGGATACTCTACGCGCTGTGAACAACTGCTGAGGCCAAATAAAAAAAAGCAGTTAAGTATACATTTGTACAGTAAAGTATTTCATCTTGCGATTTTCGCCCGAGGAGCAGCAATCTCGTTTGTAGAAACAAGGCCATAAACAAACAACTAAAGTCATTTTATATTGCTTTTACGTAGACCTCCACTACAGTATTCAATTTCACATAAAAAGTTAAGCGAGACGCATCTGCTATCAGTGATTTATTCAGTACACGAGCACTTTTTCATTAACCCAGTTAAAAGAGCGAGGACAAATAAATCGTCCTATCTCCCCCCATTTGGTGAGGAACCTTAAACGAGTGACGGCTTGGCACCTGGCGGACGTCGGCCGTCCAAGTCCGGGAGGAAACTTGGCAGTGTAGTCCGTACACTTGCCAATATATACACACCGGCTGGTGATTTGGCAGACTTGGGTACTTCTACACCTTGTGTACGACGATTTATAATATTCCCATTGGCAGGCGGATAGCCGCACTTAGCCACTTGGATGCCTTTACTAGCCCTTACTTTGTAATGCTTAACATAACCATACTAAATAAAATTCATTGGAAATCACTTACTTTGTTGTGTTTATTACAGAATATTTCCACATTGTGCCGAGTATTCGTGACTTTAATGACAAAAACAATTTAAACAGCGATATTAGATTTCAAGTAATTTTTAAAAATGGCGTATCGCGTGCGCGTGTTCCACAATTTCAACGCCATCTATTTTTATCAATTCGTATGAAAAAAAAGTAGTACTAATTAACATCAACTAGAGAATAAATCGCAAAAAAATCTCGGGTGTCATTAGACCCCTGCGTCGTGGCGAGGGTTAATATGAGTGTTGTTCTAAAATAGATTTTATTTTGGTAACATAGAGTTATTTTTTCTTTACCGACGTTTTTATACCCCCTTGGAGAGAGATTGTCGTTTTTTATGTGAGGTTTTTGTTTCTCTACCTGCTCAAACCACCCGGAGTCGGATCGGGGCATGTGCATCGGCTCGAAGTTTCGTTGAAACTTTAGCTGCGGCAAAACTCATGCACTCGATAGATTGCAGAAATGTCTCCATGTTCTTTATGGAGAAATGTCTTTTTTGTACTGTTGCCAAATAGAAAATACTCGTATCGCTTAGATAAAATTTTCAGAAGGAAATATTTTGTATAAAAAAATAATTTTTAACATGAAATTTTAATATGAAATCATAGTTCACAGAAAAAGACGGTTAATTTTAATGTACTGGTAAAAAACGTAGCTTACAATTGACGCACACAACAAAAGTATGTATTTGAATGAATTTGCAGAGGTTAAGCTCGTACGAAATACAAGGTCGAGCGTTTACTTAATATAATAACCTTTAAAAATATAACTTTTTAAAAGCGTTTGTAATTTAAATGAACGAGTTTGATTTATAAATTTAAAAATTATATGACTGTTTAAAAATACTTTTTAATTTTTTTAAGTAAATATTTTTAGTTAAAATAAACAATATAGCAATTTTAGTTAATGAATGTGTAGCGTTTATATCTGCCATTTTAAGAAAGAATCTCGAGGCCAGTCGTGGCGTAGGGTCACAAAGTGTGACTGAAAACACTTGTGTCAACACACGTGTGTCAAGGAAATGAAATATTTAATTTCAGCACAGCGTTGAAATCCGCCACTCAACACGGAATGCCCCCAAAATTCTGCGAAAAATGGAGAAATAACTGTATTAACACTATGTTACCTTTGTCTAACAGCGTGACACTAAAAAAAGAGTTGTTTAACCGCATTTATTTTATTTTTTAAAGTTAAATACATTTGATAAATGAAATACATAATATATATTTCACTTAATAACAGTTACAATATAGAATTCTTGACGTGAATGAAATAGTCCAAAGACGAGGTCAGAAACATCGTTCGGGTGGTCGAAGCCGATGAAAAGAAGAAAAAACCCAATCAAGTCCAAAACAATAGCCAAAACCGGTTAGCAGCGAACAAAAATTGTAAACTGCTGAGAATAACAATGAGTATAACTGTAGGATGGAGGGTAGCTTAACTTTCCTTTGGTTCTTTAAAGAAACGTAAAAATCCTAAGATATTTTTTATAGCTTCACGCTGTATGCCGCATGTAACAGGGTAGGCAGAGGGAACCTAGAAACCTAGTGTTGAGGCACTTCGTCCCCATTACGACTTTCCGTTCCCAATTTTCCGATGAATTCTTGAGGCGGTGTGTGTTGAGCGGCGGAACTGAACGTTGCGCTTTGCCTGGTTACCAGCGCTAGGAATTGAAAATGTTATGTGTGTGAAGTGAGAATCGAACCCACAACCATACCGTTTACATTCACAAAATACTTTTTATTTAATTAATTCAACTTAAATAAAATATTTTATAGGTAGGTGCCTTTATTTTAAAAATAATACCTTAAGAAGTGTAGACAAATTTGTAAATTTTCAACAGACACTTTCAATAGGTGTCCATAAACGTTTAACACAAGTTTGCATTTAAAAAAATGAAAACGCTGCTTATATATCACAACGAAACTATTAACCTAACCTAGCCTCCCTCCATAAAATGCACTACAGTCTCTACACAAGACAGATTTTGTTCAACTTATATCAGTTTCTGAGATAAGTGCGTTTAACCAAACAAACTCTTCAGCTTTATAATATAAGAAGGTAATTAGTTCTAGCCAATTTTATTTGAGAATTTTGAGTAAATTTCGAACCTCTTATAGCACTAGCAGGCACAGAAAAAGAAGTTACTAAAAAAATTAAACTGGAATCTATAACATGTTGAAATATAAAACAAATATCAAACTACCCACAAAAAACCCAACAAAATGATTCGGCAGAAAGTTTTTTCCATATTTGTTTATCAATCACCCCGTATTTTAGCATTTCTATGATGAAAATAAGGGTAGTGGGGGGTTAGTGGGGGGGTTGATATTAATAAATATGTAAATGGTACGACATCGGAACATCGTGGCCGCCATTACCATACAAACAGCACAATTGAATACTAACAGCTTTATATATTAGCGTTAGTGTTGTATAATTCACTTTGTTTTTTCATTTGTCAGTCTCATTGTTTTTTTTAATTCACTTAATTATAGATTTTACTTATAATAAACAAATAAGTTCTTTTCGATAATTAGTAAACTTGTTTGGTTTTTTTATATTTATGATCTGTAAATAAGGTTATGGGTCCGATTTTTACACTGGGATGCTAGCAAGAGGGTTAAACTAACAATTTTAAACTAAGAATTTAATGTATTTGAAAATACACATTAGTTGTCGTCTACAATTGCTACAGAAATAATCTATTAAAAAAAACCACCTCGCCTTGGCAAAGTGATTGTAGTTCTTAAATTGCTTAAACGCACTCAAATCGGACCATTCATTCAGGAGCTATGGCGCCACGGACAGACGGACATTTCAAACTTATTACACCCTCTTTTGGCGGGGGTTAAAAGTAAACCATTATTGTAATCTACAATAAATAGTAAGAAATAAGAAAAAAAAACCTTCAAAATTTAATAAAATATAAATATTCTATTTATTATAATGAAAATCAACACTTTAAATATTCAAATATAAGCAATTATTATGCTAAATATAACGTAGAAAGTACTGACATATAATAGGTAACAACACAATAAAGTGAATCTATGCATTAAATTGACAGCACATTTTGCATTTGAAAGGTATTCTCTACAAGAAGATTAACATAGATTTTTGAATTTATACTAATTAAAAGCTTTTTTTATAATTATCACCAGTTTTCTTAAAATTTGTTATTTTTCATTTTATATAACCAACCCACCTATATAATGTAGTTGTCGTAGATTTCGGCTTAAAGTGTGAATCTGCTAATTCCGTTTCGTGACGTTATATACTCGTGCATTTTTATATGATATAAAAGTGTAAATAATGCAAAAAATATTATTATCTTATTTTTTTGCTTCACGTTCCCATTAAGGCACCCGTTCCTCACTTTCCGACGAATGCTGAATTTGCAAGCATTGCTTGTTGAGTTGCAGAACTCAACACCACGCTTTGTCTCGACACGAAGAGCCAGAGCGAAGAAATGAAAATATTACATATTTTAATTCATCGAGTGGGACTTGAACCTTTCGCGTTTACAGTCACACCCTTGTGCCCCTGCCCCGTGGGCCACGAGGTATAACCAGACCAGACCCAAAAATCTATATTCAAAATCGATTACAAATAAATATAACAGAAAATCGATTACAAACACACTCAACAACAACAAAGAACGATTGAATAAATTTTTAATTCGTTCTCACCAACACAATTCGACCCCAAGCGTTTCGATACTTTGCATTTGAAAAGCCCTGGAGCGGGCCGAAAGGAGAACACCAAACTAAATTCACCCCATCTGGGTTTGACGTTTGCTGATCTGATCTCTGTGAAATATCAATATGACGTCCGTATGCTGTTTAAATGAAAAAATCGCGAAATATGTCACTTTTAATTTAGACCAGTCGTGGCGCAGGGGGATTCGATTCTCACTTGAGGAATTAAATATTAATTTAAATGTATATTTTCATTTCTTCCACCACTCAACACGCAACGCCTCCAGGTTTCGTCTATTTTTGACATGCTATTGTATAACATCTCTGTTTTACCGTAAAATCTCTTTCGTGTGTTGTCCATACAAGCGAAGTGTTTAGTGCTCAACGGGCACGCTCGGAACACCATAAACTAAGAACTAAACTGAACTGAAGATATTTATATGTCCTGAAAGTCGAAGACTTCTCTCTGGTGTCGAGGATCGAACCCACAACCAGTCAGTTTTACAGTCACACCTTGTGCCCCTGCTCCATGACTTTCCTCATTATTATTAATAATAATATCAATATTAGTTCTAATATTTAATAATAATTATATTAGATTTTTTAAAGTACATTCATACATTTCATATCCAAAAGTCATCGCATTCGATCGTGAGTCGGCATCATGTCGGCATTCTCATTTAACGTATCAGCCGTCTTTGTTTTTCGTCGACAACAAAGAGACTTGTGGTTTGTGTTTGTTTTTTACGTTTCTGTTTGGTTAAAATTTAGAATCAACGTCTTGCTTAATGAAAAAATAAATTAAACATAGTGAAGATATAGTTTTTATTATAATATTTGTATAAGAAAGTTAATATTTGTGAGGCAAGTTGTTGCAGGAGCACAAAGGTATGATTGTAACGCGACAGGTTGTAAGTTCGATTACCAGTCGATGAAATGAAATATTTAATATCCAATTGTACCTATTATAATAAATATTAAAAAAAAAACGATTTGTCTGCTACAGTTATTAATATAATATAATTAAAAATGTAATATAATTATTTATTAAGAATATGAGATACTTATATACTCGTACCTAATATCAGTCCAAAGAAACGTAGGCACTAAAAGTAAAGTACCCCAACACGAAGCCGGATCCAGACGAAAGGAACGTCTCTATTCCTCACTACACTCCCACATGTGTAGGACCCAACTAAGCCACTCGCGATAAGGATTAAAGGAAGTCCTTCACTCTGGGGATACTTCTATCAGCCATACATACAATTATTTCAGCCTCTTCAAAAGATTAAAGTGTTTCGTTCCGCCTCTTAAAAGATACTATCTAAAGTTCAAAGACATGTACAGTCGTACATGAGATGTCAAAATTATCTTCTATCTAACGTTTCCTATTTAGTTCCCGCATACAGCAGGGTAGGTCTAGTGTTAAAACACTCCGTTCCCCATTTTCCGCCGAGTCTGGAGGTATTATGTGTTTAGTTTGGGCGCTTCGCCTCGATGCCAGAGCGATACAATAAAAATATTAAATTTTTCATTTCCTCGAGTGGGAATCGAATCCACAACCAGTCGCGTTTACACTCAACGCTTGTACCCTACGCCACGACTGGCTTCAATCCTATTTTATAACAATATTAATTCTGTTTCAGGTACGTACTGCAACCCAGGCGTTTTGTTCGCTGTGCGTGTAAAATGGTGAGGTATTCCATTTTAATAGCATCCCAAGATGAATGCTACTTCGTCTTTAAACGTACTAAAACCAAGGTACTCCGCTCACATCCAGGCAGTTACATTTTATACATGATATTCCATACTCCTTTATGCCCTAACGATTGCTGTTCACAAAATTACGCACTAAAATGTTAAGTAACAGATGCGTCACGATCTGTCGTAAACGGAACGAACCAACGACCAGAGTACCTAGACCCCACGGCATCTCCCCTCCTCCATGAATCTCCAGTTATTGAGGACTCGAGCTGAATAGCGAGGCTCTAATTAAATTGGTTGGGGGAAGCATTGCCATCTCTTGATATCGATCTTTGGTTAAAACTCCCTTGAGTTTCAAGTCCTTTGGTCTGAATTAGTGCCACAATTTATGCTGTGCCGAGGGGTCTTTGTGCATTTAGCCTTTGGTTTGCCTAATGCCGCGAACGGCCATTGTTCTTAATTGGTTTCTTGTAGATTGTGAACGGCAACATCTTTGGGTGTATGAGAATTTTGGGGTGGCCCGTTCTGGTGCTTCGACGCGAATAGCGACGACTGCTAAAGTTTTTGCAGTTTGTTTTCGTTGTTTTTCCTTTCACACCGGTTTTTCTATATGAGTTGTGTAAATAGACATTTATTCTGATTGTGTTTTTACACACCTATTGCTATAGCAATCTTAGAATAGGTATTACATAAGTTTAAATGACCATTTAATATTACATAACTTCAAATAGCCCCAACATTTGCTCTAGTAAACGGACCGTTAAAAAACCAATCCGAACCCAAGTTGCAAGTTCCAGACAGCTTTCGTTTTCCAATTAGAGCTCAAACCATACACAATACAACATCACTCTTCCACCTTCTACAGACAATGCCCAGTTACTATATATCGAAACGAGTTTTCGAGGGATGCCAGCCGCTTATCTCACCACATGTGATGCCCTCAAACTAATACCATCGTTAAACGACCCCCACCTCCCCCCTCGTTCCCCATAAAACCGGCTTGTAGAGGGGAATGGGCGTTTAAAATGAGGGGTCACGTTAAGTTGGACAACTTTGCCCGATTACCGGCTCGCGTGCGTGCCCGCTCTATTTCGAAGTGATAATGATAACTGAATACGTTTAGGTCGATATTTTGTGGATGCTTTTTGTAACGCGATACGTCGCTTCGAGCTGTTAATACTGATGAATTGTATTTGATTGTGTTGTTTTAAGTCGTTTTAAACATAGAAATCGATTAAAATAAATTATATTATTAGGATAAATAACGAAAATTATTTAATTAGTTTTATTTTCTCGCTGTGGTGCGTTAAAAGTGGCGTTGTGTTCCGTCAGTACAGTAAAAAACTTTAGAACTGAATGCAACTGTTTTTTTATATAATTCCGATTACTTTAGCAATAAATATAAATAAAATATGTTAAACTAATTAATTAAACTTTCAAACTATATTAATAAAATATTATCTTCTTTATTATTAGATGCATATTTTCAAAGTATCAACACCTGCTATCAGAGCTCATGAATAGTCATGACGTAGAGAAGAGAGAGTGTTAGAGGGTAATATTAACAAATAGGATTTTTACCTTACCTTACCTTAAAGGGAAAGTTAAAATATGTATTTCCTAAAGTTCGTGGCGTCTACAAATGCTAGCACCCTTGTTTATTCTAAGATAGAGCTTGTATAATTTAACAATGCCGGAGGGGTGGCAACAATGGTTTTGTTTTCTAGGCTTATATTTTGTGATCATTTGTCATATATTCTGTTGAAATTAAAAATTAAAAAAAAAAAAAACGACTGGTTGTGAGTTCGATCTCCACTCGAGGACAGGAAATATTTATTTAAATTTATATTTCAAGGGAACGGAGTGTCTTAACACTAAGTTCCCTCTGCCTACCCTGCTGCATGAAGCTGATATGTTTTTTTTTCTTCTTAAAAGGTCATGATCGAAAGCACAGAAAATTGAAAGTTCATACTATTTTCCTTTTACTCACACATATTAGGTTGATACCTATATATAAATAACTTTGACATACAACACCGTTCTCCTATTACCGTCCACCTTGAAACTCAACACGAGGTGGCGGAACCCAACGCCGGTTTACCTAGAAAGTATTATAATATGAAAATACCTTTATCAATTTAAATTAATCTTAGATTTAATATATGCCTTATATCTGTATTAGAGCAAAACAAAAATAATCTAAATTTGAGGCCTTCGTGGTGCTGATGCACAAAGGTCAGAGTATTACACGACGGATGTAGGTTCGATCCCCACTCGAGGTAGTGAATCAAATAATAATATTAATAATATTATTATATTTAATATTTTTATTTCGTCTGGCACCAAGGTAAACGCCTGGCGTTAAGTTTCGTCACTCGACACCTCGAAAAATTCAGCAGAAAGTGGAGAACAGAGTGACACTCCATTCCCTCTGCCTATCCTGCTTTAGTACGGGATACAGCGTGAAGCTGATTTTATCCTACTCTTATCACGCTTGAGTATTTGAAAATGTATTCACACCGGAACAGCCCGCTGTTATCTATACTGGGAATCGAACACGGAAACGTTATCGCAAATGGCAGGTGCAGTCAACTGAGTCTAAACGTCAATGTATGTACATATTAAAGAGCATCACGTACTAGTCTCGTTTATATTTAATACTATCGACCCCCACCAGCTACAATAATATTAAAAATTTACTGCGCTTGTACTAAATCGAATAGGTACCTACTATGAACGTTTCATTTAATCTTTATAGTATGTGTAAATTATATTTTTAATATTGGGTAATTTTGCATGATTCTATCTTTACGCTGTATCCCTCAAACAGCAGGGTAGCGTAGAGAATAGTGTCTAGTGTAAAAACACTCCGTTACCCACTTTCCGCTGAATTTTTCGAGAAAGAAGAAATGAAAATATTAATAAATAATAATTCTTCGAGTGGAGATCGAACCCACAATCGGGTTATAGTCACACCTTGTGCCTCGTCACTATGTAAAATTACATTTAATATTGAGCTTTACATTATAATATNACTAAGTTCCCTCTGCCTACCCTGCTGCATGAAGCTGATATGTTTTTTTTTTCTTCTTGAAAGGTCATGATCGAAAGCACAGAAAATTGAAAGTTTGTATTATTTTCCTTTTACTCACACGTATTGGGTTGGTACCTATATATAAATAACTTTGACATAGAACACCGTTCTCCTATTACCGTCCACCTTGAAACTCAACACGAGGTGGCGGAACCCAACGCCGGTTTACCTAGAAAGTATTATAATATGAAAATACCTTTATCAATTTAAACTCATATTAGATTTAATATATGCCTTATATCTGTATTAGAGCAAAACAAAAATAATCTAAATTTGAGGCCTTCGTGGTGCTGTTGCACAAAGATGGGACTATATCGCGAAGATTATAGGTTCGATCCCCACTCGAGGGAGTGAATCATTATTTAACTACGTTATTTAAATTCGTCGGTATGGCACCAAGGCAAACGCCTGGCGTTAAGTTTCGCCACTCATCACCTCGAAAAATTCGACAGAAAATGGGAAACGGAGTGCCTTAACACTAGGTTCCCTCTGCCTATCCTGCTTTAGTACGGGATACAGCGTGAAGCTGATTTTATCCTACTTTTATCACACTGTAGAGCTTAAGTATTTGAAAATGTATTCACACCGGAACAGCCCTATGTTATCTATACTGGGAATCGAACACGGAAACGTTATCGCAAATGGCAGGTGCAGTCAACTGAGTCTAAACGACAATGTATGTACATATTAAAGAGCATCACGTACTAGTCTCGTTTATATTTAATACTATCGGCCCCCACCAGCTACAATAATATTAAAAATTTACTGCGCTTGTACTAAATCGGATAGGTACCTACTATGAACGTTTCATTTAATCTTTATAGTATGTTTAAATTATATTTTTAATATTGGGTAATTTTGCATGATTCTATCTTTACGCTGTATCCCTCAAACAGCAGGGTAGCGTAGAGAATAGTGTCTAGTGTAAAAACACTCCGTTACCCACTTTCCGCTGAATTTTTCGAGAAAAAGAAATGAAAATATTAATAAATAATAATTCTTCGAGTGGAGATACAAACCCACAATCGGGTTATAGTCACACCTTGTGCCTCGTCACTATGTAAAATTACATTTAATATTGAGCTTTACATTATAATATACATACAAACATATATACATAAATTAGTATATTAAAATTTCAACAAAAACTTGAATTGCTCACGTCTATATAATTATGACGATCGTTTATAGTTATAGTTGTGTAGATTGTATGTACAATACGGATAGCGAGTTATAATTTAGTTTTTATGATCAAGAACTGGTGTTTCTCGGTTTTTCCAAACACCAATAGATAATATCTTATTTATTTTGCAATTATCAGAATTATTATTATTAATTATTTATTTATTTTAATACTTTATTACACCATCATTGATATTAATTAACTAAAACACAAAACGAAAATTCAAACATAAATTAACTTCAACAAAAAACAGAAATAAGAAAAAAAAAATTAAAAATGGATATGAAATGAAAAAATAAATAAATTCGTAGTTTACAATTCGTAAACATCGACCATACGTTTCCATGAGAAAACGAATTAAATAAATAAAAAATAACCACATAACTGGCGGAACTTAACGTCGTAAAATGTTTACATAAATAGAAGTAACCAATAAAGAATATCCTTAACCATAAAATGCGAGCACGTTCAAATATAATGCAAATTTTTATTTGCCCATAATTAAAAAGAGCTAAGATTAAAAGTAGTTAGTGACAGGTGTTGAGATGCGAAAGACGTTGGGACCTAGTGTTAAAACACCTCGTTCCCATTAAGACACTTCTATTCCTCACCTTTAAACAAATAAATTCCATTCTACACATATTCATCTGATTACGATACACAACAAATTAAGTTTGTTTTAGATTAGCGAGGTAGGAAGGTATAAGGAACTTGGGAACCTAGTGAGTGTTAACACACTCCGTTGTCATTAAGAGACCTCTATTCGCTCCATTCCACGCTAAGGGGCGGAACTTAACGCCGAACGAACCAAGAATATGTATTAAATTCCCATAATGAAAAGCTTACAATAGAAAAAAAAATCCTAAAAAAGAAAATACTTCTCCATTAACCCTTCTAAACCACAATTTGCACAGCAAAAACTGTGGAAAATGCTTCTAGCATACCTCTTGTACAGGAGAAACAAAACCTTGGGGGAGTCATTAAGTTTCTAACGAAGAATAATATAAGCTGCTTTTAACCAGTGACCATAAGTCCTGATTAGGCCCGTAACGGCCATCAGGGGCGAGAGCCACACCTGCGCTATTAGATGACCATCAGCAGACAACTGGGTTGTATGTAATTTTGGCAAGCTTATATAACGTTAATGTTTTAGAGGCCGTCATGGCGCAGGAGCACAGGGTGACTGTAACGCGACGGTTGTAGATTCGATTCCCATTCAAGAAAATGAAATATATAAAATGTTCATTTCTTCGCTCTGATATCGAGGTACAGCGTGGCGTTGAATTCTGACACTCAAAACACTATGACTCCAGAATTTGACAGAAAGTGGGGAACGGATAGGTTTTAATGGGAACGAAGTGTTTTAACACTAGGTTCCCAGGTACACACGGCCTATCTTACTATTTAGAAGGTAAAGCATGAAGCTAAAAAAATCTACCTTCAAAAATATACCTACTAGAATAAACATACTAGACAAATTTAATTTTGTTATGTATGCACCCATGTTACTAGAATTATATCGGTGTTTCGTTCATCACGCTTCTTAGAAGGGGGACCCATCAGCACGTCCCGGTGTTTGTACATGGAATTAAGTTTTAATTTATACTGCGTTTTGTGTGAGAAACACTTATACAGCCAAGCTCAATGCTCAAAGCTTGATATTAAACATGTGTGTTTTTCTTTAATAATATATTTTTTCCCTTTTTTAAGCTTCACGCTGTATCCTGCATATAGCAGGGTCACCGTTTCTGAAATGAAAATATTAACTATTTCATTTCCGCGAGTAGGACTCGAACCCACGACCTGTCGTGGCTACAGTCACACGGTTGCGCCACTAAAAATACTAAAAACCACTAAAAATAAATTTTCTTGCTTAAAATAACTATTAGTTTAAAAAAATATATTAAAAATATATACACCTATAAGCGATAAACCGCCATGCAGCACATCACGTATACCGAATATTTAAAACGTGTAGAAATTTTAGTAAAAAATATATATTATATAATATATAAAATGAAATGCACGCAACTGAACAAACACTATGCTGCAGATTAAAAACAACCCCCAAACGCGGCGTTATAATTTAAAATAAACTGCGCGTATCGAATCGACCAACTAAAAAGACCCCAACGCAGATTTCAATGTTTTACGACACTACCGTTTCAACGAGACCTCCCAGCCTCCCCGCGGTCGTTATCCGAGAGGACCTGCCGGGGGGTACGTGTGAAATGGCACAGTTCTAACTATAATGGACATGTTTTATACTCCCCCCCCATTAAGGCGCGCCCTGTATAAAACGCGTAATAGAATTTCAGTGATGACGACTGCCTCCCCTTACTGCCCATCTAACATTGTTAGCAGCGCGCATGCGTGGTGCCATCTGAACACCAACTGGCAAGTACTAAATCCCTGGGCGCTCAAACTGCCTGGACCCCTACCCTTTGGGTGTATAAACATTAAATTGTTGTGCGAACTCACGTCTGGAGAACGTTGAATGGTGTTTCATCATGGATTCTCAACTCGGCTCACTAGACGACAATGGTTCTGGTGAAAAATCGATTCTTGCCAATTCGATTACATTTCAGTGACTGAGAGTTTAAATAAAAACTGATTTTTCATTTTGTTATGTCATTCGGTATATGTTAAGCATATTATATAAGCGTAAGTACATTGTTACGAGGAAATGAAATATTTAATTTTCATTATGTTCTGCTAAAAAGGTAAAGCGCGGCGTTGAGTTCCTCCATTCAACACACAATGCCTCCAGAGATCGAAGGAAAGTTTATCTTAATGGAAACGGAGTGTCCTAACACTAGGTTATCCTGCTATGCGCGGGATACAGCGTGAAGCATTCCACCACCAATAATTTTGTCAAAAATATGCGCTTATTTGGATCGGTTGTGCCTTGCAAGAGACCTAAATACCGTTGCGGAGGCGATACACAACGGTTTCTAATCTTGACAAAATGCCAAGTGCGGTAGATATTGACCAATCTTCGGGACAGGGGAGGCGCCGGCACCCATTATTATCCAATTACTCCTTTGTAATGTGCCGCGAATTCAAATGAGGCAGGGAGAGCGGTCGACGACCCCATGGAGTGTGGACCCCACCCGCACGTTGGACATGTTCACATTTTTCGTGCATCGATTAGTTATTACCTACTTATTGGGATTTTATTCTACATATTATATATGTAATTGTACACAATTAAATATATGTACATGTATTTATATAGTAACGTCTGACGTCCAGCTCCTTATTAAATATTGATAACGGTCCATCAAACTATAATTTAAAATAATTATAAAAATTTTAATTTTGCATTATGCATTTGTCATATGAACAATGGCGAGACGTATATGAAATATCTAAATGTATAGGCGATAAATGTGAGTTCGACTGTACTCTTAGGAATGTTTATAATCGAAATATTAGTTTCCTAGTCCTATCAAACATAGCGCGGCGTTAGGTTCCACCACTTGACGTGCGATGTCTTAATAAGCTGAAAACGAATGACTTATCAAGTGTCTCTGCATACTTGCCAATAATATGAAATGAAAGGAGAAACGATCAAGTACGAGTACGACTCGAGTACACTGAGAGTTCCGTACCAATATCAGGACCCCCAATACAGAACCCTAAAAATACAGCAATTTGTTTTACTCGTATATATATATAGGTAAGTTTATTACAAAAGCTATATAATAGACATTTCTAGTTGTACAAATGTATACATTTCAGTAGCATACTTAAGATAATTCCGGCTGTATACACTATACAGTGGGATTGTAAACATCGATATGAATGTGTCGCGCGGAGGTGGCGCAGCGCCTTCGACGGCGCGACTGGAACGTACATTGTTGTCATTAATGTCTGAAAAATATTTATTAGTTAATTTGTCATTTTCTTTAGTTTAAACAAATATTTTAATTGTTCTAAATGATTATAGCCCAAGATCCCAAGGCTCATAGGCCTTCGCCATTTGAGCAAAGCTGAAATTTGTGAAGATTATTAATAATATATAGTTAAGACGGTATGCGTACTTACTGACATGAAAGTGGGGTCCTTTCTGAAGTAGCGCCAACTAAAGGTACAGCTCTATCTGGGAGGTTAGAGCTATAGGATAAGAGGTCTTGAAATAATTATTAAGTGAACTTGGCTTGACGCGCTACCGTACGTGTATATATAGGAATGAAGATATTCCCTTTCATTTGCCTCTAGTGGAAATCGAACCCGCAACTTGTCACATTAACAGTCGCGCGTTTGATCGTTACGACTGGTCTCATGTATATAAATAAAATAATACTTATTTATTAATAGATATTAATACTTATTTTTGACATTATCTATATTTAATCAAACCACAGGAATTTGTTTGTTTCTTTACTAGTTATATATTTTACAACGAAACATGCCTTGCCTGTTCTTATCGGAAATTAAATTTTCCTTATAAAAAAAATTATATTGAATTTATTTCTTACAACACCTGCCAAATCATGTTTCTAGTAACATTAGTGACTAGTTACTGGCAACACGTGATTTTGGGAATTTAGATAAGAAATAGGAAAAAGTCTATTTGTTTTCTTAAATATAGAGATAGTATGGAGGCATTAAGTGTTAACTGTTTAAAAGTATATCATTGCATTTTCAAGATAATAATCAACAATTTTATATGTTAATTGGTATAAGTTATAGTTGGGAGTTCAAATTTATTTTGAAAGAATGAATATATGTAATGAGAAGCCAGGCATGGATCAGAGGAACGAGCGTGCTTGGACGCTAGAGCAAATAAATAAAAATAATAAATATTAAATATTTTCAAGTGGGAATCGAACCCATAACCTATCGCGTTTTAGTCACTCGTATATTAATAGGTTTTAATCGAAAAAATATCTAATATATATTCATATATTTCAATGATTGTTTAGTAATAGTTATGTTAAATCATACTTATCTTTACGAGCGCCGTGGGTTGAACAAGTTTTAGATTTGAAATCTGTTAAGTAAACACGAACGTGATATTCGAGTTACGCCTTCATATATTGCGCAGTGAATCAGCTTCACACATGTCCAACACCTTGCTAGATAATTGGAGATAACCTGAAGGAAATATATAAATTACTAATTTCTCTGCTCTACTTTTTAATCGAGGATGTCTTTTTAATACAAAAACACTTATCTGTTTTAGTTTCACTCTGTATTCCGCATTTAGCAGGGTAGGCGACGGGGATAATGTTAGAACACTTCGTTCTCCACGCATCGCCCAATTCAGTTACGTTATCAGGGCTAGGAGGAGAAAATAATTCATCCCCCCCAGTTACAGTTACAGTCGCACGCTTGTGCCTATGCGCCACGGATGGCCTCGCCTTAATTAGGTATCAATTTAAATTCTAATATACTAATATGGCTTAATAAACATTGCATTAAGAATTCATAATAAAAAAATGATATAGGTAACTTTAAATTTCTTAATAGAAAACTCATTCGTCTCGAAATTATAACTTACGCATAGTCACGGCAAAAGAAAGTAGAAAATAATTAAGGTTAATAATATTATTTATTATTATTAAACAAGAAAACAGAGTTGTATGTATGTCTGTTACTATAACATGCAAAACAGTTAATAGATGAACAAATCCAGATGAAATTACAAGATTGTAATTTAGAAAAGCATATTTTCTTTTATCACACCGCTTTATCACTGTTATCATGTGAAAACACATTCTTATCATTTATTTCCGGAAGTCCACGGAAAGTAACATTTCTGTGGACAGCTACTAACAAAACACTGCACTGGTAGACGGATATTTTATTATAGAAATAATATTAGAGGGCCTCGTGGTGGAGTTTGCTTGTAAATCATTGGATATTCGTGGATTCGATTCTCGTTCATGAAAATATTTATATTTAAAATAGGTTTAAATATGCGCACCGTTGATGTTTATCCCGTTCTGTTCCGTTATTTAATTATATACAATTCGTGAAAATATGAAACATTAATATTATATTATTTTTATATATTATAACTATACAATATTTATACATTTCCATTATATAATTTTTATATTAAATACAGACATAGTAACGATCGTTGCTAAAAATAAACATAGATAAATCTAGATCAACAGACCAACGCCCTAGAGGGTTTTGCTCGGATATACGATAACTGAAAATCTCGGGATTAGTATCACGTTAGATTACTAATAATTATACAAATTTGACAACTTTTATTTTAGTAAAAAATGGAAATATTTTTGAATTACTTAGTTATGTAATATAACTATATACACTTTTATTGACATTTTACATATTTCTTACTATCTAAGATAAATTATTTATCAGTCAATTTTAGTAAAATTTGACGATTTTAAGTCCAATTCAAAAATTTTCACAAAAGCTCCATCTCTATAATTTATTAAAAAAAAACCATATCAATCATTGTAAAAATTCATTAAAAATTTTGATTGATTGACTAATATTAATGAAGTTTGCTGGACGTTCACGTCACGTGGTCTGAAAGTCGATACTTCAAAAAAGAAAAAAAAAAAAAGAATAGAATAGATTCCCTGCGGTCGGCCGACGTACCGCAGCGCTCTAACGGCACCTTAGGTAATGGAAGCCTCGTAGCACGTTTGTACGATATCGTGCTGATAATACGAGGCGTTTGTCTGTACATTGTAAATTGTTACAAGGTATTGTTATATTCAATGCTTATATTTGTATGTATGTATGTTAATACACTAAACATGCGATATCTCTAAAATTGGTGGTACCTATGTAAGTTGGGAGTTGAACTTGCCGATTCGGGTTTTAAATCAGGGAATCGATATGCAGGAGATACGTTAGTATTTAACATAAAAAGTGATTTTATTACGAAATGGAAATGTTTATAAATGTAATGAAAACTACATATTTAAATAGTCCATATCTTTTTTATTTTCTAATCGTTGCAAACATACATATGTGGTTACATATAACGCAATTAAGACTAAAATAATATTAAGAAAACAGCGTCTTCAATTTGTATTCTACTTCGGTAATTAAAAAAATAGTAGGCCGCGATATCCGATATTAAAATAATTTGCAAATAAAATCGTTGCTTACATATAAAATATATTTAATTATATTTTAATTTATAAGCTTCCTGAACTTAATACATAATATGTATATTACACATCGTATCCGTGTCGTGTAAACGATCGCCAAGGATATTTTCACACGACATCTATCAACGGGATGTGAATCATATGACCATCGAGAGGACTGGGCTGACAACCTGATTGTTTAATTCTCTATAGCTAACTCCTTACTCTATCTTTGTCTGTGTATACTCTTAAAGCTTTTTTATTATTATTAAATAATTCAGACGAAACAGATATTATTGTAATATACTCTTTTACACAACTACGTCTGTATTATAAAAGGAGAGCTTTATAACTCTCCTCTCCTCCTCTTTATGCAAAAATGAATGGAGGGAGGCTAAAGGAGCCCTTTTTAAATTTTTGTCATGGTTTGAGAATAGTTACTGCGTAGTGTAAAGATTATATATACTTGTATATATGTAAATGTACGTACTAGTATAAATTTGAGAGAAAAAAATATCTACATTTACGAGGATCTCAACAAAATTGTAGCAGGAACATGTCGGACTATACGCTATGAGAACAGGCTTAAATCTCATTTAGATCTAATTATATAAAAATGCAGAATTGGATATCGTAGCCTTATATATGTAATATATGTACATATATACTACTAGTGGGCCCGGACGCGGCTACGCCCGCGAAAATATAAGCCTAAATCATTCAAATAAGTTAAAAAATAATAATAAGTGGAGATTTATTATTAGAAAAAATATCTGAGTAACCGAAATGAACAAACCAAAGAAGTAAAAGTAACTAAAGGAAATTNTATTTATTGTTATATCCATTTTAATTTAATATGTTGGCAGTATTGGTGCAGTGATTAGGTTTAGGTGTGTGAACAATGGGTGCGGCTTCAAATCTTGTTTTGGGGAATGGTTTTATTTATTAAGCTGTTTTTGTTCAAGGTTGATAAGTTGTGATATTGTGTAATGAATGATGATGAAATCAAATATTATGCTATTTTCTTATGAAAGTGGACTTTTAAATGTATTACACTTTATTTTTTGAATTTATTTATAACCATAGGTTGTAATGTATTTCAAATGGACCATATCTTGATCGTATTGACCTCATAACAAGAGTTAGTTTTAGATAACCTTAATGATTGTAACATATATGTTTATTATAAAGCAATATTTTATGTTAAGGTTTAACGCTGGGTCGTGTTACGCTGTTAAAACCCCCATTTCACACTCCGTTGAATTCTCGAGCGATTGTGTGTTGATTGGCGAAACTCAACGCCGCGTTTTGCCTCGCTACTAGAGCGAAAAAATGAAAATATTTAATTCCCTCGGGCCTCAAATACCTAACTATAATTTCAAATAGCAATCTTAAAACTTCCAAGCAACTTTTTTCATTTGTATCACGAAACAAAAGTAGGTAGACGTCTGAGAGTCAATATAGTAAGAGACAGTGTGTGTATGTATGTATGTTCAACGAATACTCGTCGCCTATTGTTTTGTACACAATATGGAAATATGCTCATGTACATAGAAATGACTTTAAGTAAGAAGAACTAATGACTTCTTGTGATATTTTCTGCTTTTATTATTATTAATCTATTAATACATATCGCACCTTTAGAATTATAGTGACCTTATACAAAAATAACCTTGATTTTAAGAAATAAAAAAAATATATAGATAAATAAATGAACAATTAATTTAAGAAGCATTTACTAGTGTATCATCTAAACTGATTTTGTAAGCAAAATTTTTGTAGATAAACGTAATTGTACACATCTTTATTTGACGTTTCCCAAAACTTGATGTTTTTAAAAGGTCTCTATAATTCTAAAGGTGCTATATGATAAAACTTTAACTCATCGCTGTCTATATATGAAAGACATATAGGAAAATCTACTGTTGGGGGCCTTTATTAGTAAAAACCAAAAAATTTTTTTTTAATTTTTGCCTGTTTGCTTATGCGTTTGTTCACGATTATCTCAGAAACGGCTTAACCGATTTAACTACAGTTTTCATTATTGTATTTTGGCAACCTTCACTTAACATTAAGTGTTTATTTTATTTCAGTCTGTTCATAAATAAAAAAATAATAATTAACCAATTTTTTTCTTCGTCTTGAGTTCGTCGTCTGTCTTAAGTTTAATTAAACAGCTGAACTAAAGTAATTATTATTGTATGGAATGGTGGAATATCTAAAATATTTCTTTATAGATCCTATATGATAACACCTATTTATCGTATCTATATAGACAAAAAATCTATTCGAAAATCACTTCATACTCCACTTACAAAACATTTCGTAATATTGAGTTTCTAGGGCGGAACTCAACGACGCGAAGCGCTTTCACAAGCCTGGGGGAACATAATAATGATTCCCTTGAGTAGAATTTGAACCCTCAACCACCGCGTGTTAGCAAAAACGTCCCCAGTTCACTATACAGCGTCCTACTATTGATTTGCTTTTCTAATTTAAATTTCTATTCTAATGTTTAATATTGTAAAGCTGAAGAGTTTGCTTGGTTGATCGCGCTAATCTCAGGAACTATAAATCCAAGATGAAAAATTATTGAAATTGTTGTATTTTTAACATTTTAAAATGTTATTCCACACTTAAAAAAAACCTATAATAACTTGATAACCGTCCAAGAGGCGCGGGTTCAAATTCCGCTAATCTCAAATTTTGATAAGTTTTCTTAATAAAATAATAATTGTTGTGTTGGATAATTCGTTTAACCTTCATCCTCAACTCCTTAAGCCCACATAGACGGAGGCAAATCCACACAAAAAGCTAGTATAAAATATACTAATATTCTCACAGCTTAGGCATTTTAAAAACATTTCTGATGACCTCATTGTCTGTTTACCGTTTCAATATACTACTATATAGTAGTTCCCGACAAAACAATGTAGTAAAATTACTCTAAGTCTATTATTAAACCTTATGTGAACGATTGATACAATACACAAAAACGCCCACGTATTCGTCCATTGATTTTTGCTGCCTACTCAATATTCAAGCTGTGTTGACGGCCTTATTCATTGTTTTTAGCTTTATGCTGTACCCCATGTACATAGCTGGGTAGAGGGAACCTGGGAACCTAGTGTTAAGGTACTCCGTTCTCATCAAGACACTTCTCGTTCTCCGCCTTCCTTCTTTCCGCTGAATTCTTAAGGCATTGAGAAATGTTACTTTTTATTAATATGTAATAAAAAATATGTAAATAAATTTTCTGGACTTTATAATAAAATGGAATTAAATTGTCTATTTATACAGTGAAGTTATTACATATAAGTAATTATATTCTATTGCAATATATAGCTTAATTTTATAGTAGCAATTCAATTATTGTTAATATACTGCATTGGTAATAAATAAATACATTAAATTGTTTATAATAAAACAGAAATTACTTTAGAAACATGCAACTTAAAATAAAAAAATATATAGGTATATTAATAAATAATAATTATGTTATTATTTTAAATAATAATTACGAATGGTGTTAAAGAAAGAAAACACAAATACAAATATAGCGAAATATCTCGATTACTGTAGTAAATAGATATAAAATAACTAATTCATATATTTATAGGATTAATGTATACTTCGCTTTACTATTTGTATAATACAATGAACCCGTCGATAATGTTCATACACCTCTATTCTATTTACCCATTCAACCGACTTGTCTTAAAATAGAATGGTTTACAAGTATTTTATTAGACATTGCTGTAAGAACAGCTACGCTAGTTTAAAAATATTTATTTGAAAACGAAACTGGCCACCCAACATGCAATGCCTCGAAAAATTTGGCGGAAGGAATTTAGGTTTCCTCTGCCTGTCCTGCTATGTGAGATACAGCATGAAGTGGATTTAATTTGATTTGAAACTGGTGAAATGAGACGTTTATTAATACAGCTGTAAAATAAACTCACCATAAAATATACGCATATATTGTCCTAGATTAATGCATCATAGTCATTACAACCTCATTATATTAATATAAAAGTAAATACATAATTTAGGCTCCATTTGCAGTACAAGCGTGCAATGTTTGTTTATCCAAGTGTACTAGAAATAAGTACAAAATGAGTGAAGCCAGCTAAAAGTCGTTAAACAAAGGTAAAATATGAAAACTTATTTTAAGTAACCACTTCCCGTCTAAATGAAAGCGCAATGACATTTTAATTTTTTTTTATTGTGACAATAATTGCGAAGTCAATGACATAATCGTCAACGGACGTTTCCAAATGAAATATATTATCTGTCGCATCTGGCCCGCATACATATAAACACACCCTGCTTTTTGCATGAAACAGTGTAAAGTAATAAATTGTCGTCCGGATATTATTTAGCATGTTAATGTAATGACTTTCGATCGGCTCAACCGCCATTTTGTATGCATACCTGATTAAAAAAGTGACAGCTGTCATGCGGGTGGAAAGTTTACTTTGATAATGTTAAATGTAGCTCCTTAGCGTACTTGAGTCGACGGTTTCTGAAGATATTTTTCCTTATTTAATTATATTGTTTAACTAAATTAAATCAATATAATATTTGCTCTATGTTTTTTACGTTGAAGTTGCTTTAACAACTTTTACATTTTATGATATCTACATATTTTAAACTCCCCCAGGATTATAAAAAAAATATATCATAGTAACTTCAACATAACACATTATTCTTTTAACCCTTTTTATCCCCATATGTTGGACACACCATATTTTTAGATGTCGGAATAACCAGAGACAAATTTATTTCTTCCTTACGCGCTATGTTTCCCACAATGCTGCATGCAAAATAATATTATTCACTCAACCAGATGCAAATTGAATGTTAATACCATTAATTGTAAGAGCGTGTTTCTGAAATGGAAAGGTCGTGCATTAATTACATTTTTATCCTTTATTATTATTTTAGTTTCATTAAAAAAACGAGACAGATAAAAAATAAATAGTGACAATAATTTAAATTATTAATTAATCAGCTTCACGCTGTATCCCGCACAGAGCACTTTCCGCCGAATTCTGGACGCATTGCGAATTGAGTGGTGGAGCTCAACGCCGCGCTTTGTCTCGACACCAGAGAGAAGAATTGGAAATATGAATTTAAGTAAATAAATAAATATAAATAATGACAATAATTTAATTATTAATTCTTAAACATTTATTAACAAACCAAGTAAACAAAATAGTAAAATTTAAACGTATAATTGAATAATTTAAATAAGCAATATGTCTTACGTCCCCTCTCAAGTTGACATCCGTATGCCGTGAACAAAGTGCCCACGTGTGGTGTTAATAAATTTCCGTCACCTGTACAATGGCAGGTGCAGGGTTCAAACACTATTAGATTTTCCATTTTTTGCTTATTTGTAAACTATCTTGGAATATTCAATGTTATTAATAAATAATAATTGCTTTTTTAGATCAGATAGAGATTGCAGGGTTAATTTAATAAGGTATATATTAATAAAATACGCATTTAACTTAACTATTCTCTAAATATATAATAGAAAAACGTTAAAATAAAAACATCGATAATAAATAATTCACAAATTAATTAAAATGTTTGTTACAATTATTATATTTAATATCGAATTACCTTTTACGGGTAACTGTACCTACAACGTATTGCCGAGAGAGCATATGACAATAATTAATTATTGAAATTTATTTTCATTTTTAAATATGTATTAATGCTTTATTTAACTTACCTTATTAGTGAGTATGTAGGTTAATGTGAATTTTAAACTAGTTATCCCGTTAGTGATTATATATTAACTGGATGTCTTTTTTTAAATTTGTTTAGCTTCACGCTCTATCCCGCGTATATGAAGGAAGACATAAAATTTATAAAAGGGAACCTAGTGTTAAGACATACTGCTGAATTTTTGAGACATGGCGTTTCGAGCGAGGAAATATTCAATAGTTAATTTCATTCTTCGATAACTATTTCTTCTTGTGTAGATAATATTATATCTTTTTAACCGTACAAACTCTTTCGTCGTTCTCCATACAACGTGACATTGGCGAAGTGTTTAGTGTTCAACTGACACGTTCGGGACGCTATAAATAAAGAAAAGAATATAACAGAATTCTAATATGGCTGAATTTAATATTTAAATTCTATAAAAAAATAAAAATAATGTTTTCTTCGCAATTTATCTATGGAAGTATAATATTATAAGGAAACCAGGTTGATTATATATTGATAATGTTGGTCAATAGTTTCTCTTTATGGCTAGATAAATATTAGCTGTGTTCATGGTGTATTATTTTTATTAGTCTGTGATAATAAGAACAGTACATATTCCTTATAGGCTGGAAATATCTTTGCATAAATAAATAAACTTATAATTAAAGTTATTTCAATATAATATGATGTCATTATAGTAGAAACTGCAAGGAAGTCTTAATATTAACCGGCGTTTTATTTTTAATTTAATTTCTAATAAGCTAATCTAATGTTTAAATCGAATGGGCATAAATAATTATTCTTATATTCTTTTCTTATTGATATTTTAATATCATTAACAATTACTCAATAGTAAAGTTTATGAAATAAGTACATATATCGAGTAATTGTTATTAATATTAATATATAAATAAGAAAAGAATATAATAATAAATACTTTATTACATTTACTAACAAATATTCGTATGTACATGTTGAGATTGTCTTAAGAATTTATCAGAATTTATCAATAGATTATGACAGATAACATTCAATGTATATTTAGCTGCTTGACAAGAATAGAGGCACATCACTAGTCATCATTAATATTGTCACTAGTGAACAACACTGTTCATAGATATTAATGAAACTAACGACAATTACGTAAAGGACAAGTTGCGTCTTGCAAAATGTCTACGGACGGTTAAGGTCACAAAAATGTAACATTGACTTGACGTGCACACAGTGACGCGTAGACGGCACGCACACCAGCGCACCTGTGACGACGCGGTGACGTCACGCGCACACACCCACACACGCGCCCCCGTGACGTTTACACGCACACAGCTGTCGCTGTAAACGTAAACAAAGTGACGTCGCGACGTGACTCACACTAGCGCGCGGCACACAGTGATGAATGTAAACAAACCGGTTGAATCGACTCACACTGCGAACTGGAAAGTGGGCCATCTGATTTCAAATTAGCTAATATTACGATATTGTTTATGTTTTCATTTTGTATTTCGTATTAGAATTACGGGAACGTATCCGTGTAACAACTAATTTTAGTTACAAATCAATGGTAGATTGCGGTAGGTTTCAAGGTTTTTATTGCAAAAATCAATATAGTCTAATAAAAAACAGTTCTATTCAACTATTTAAAACCAAGGTTCACTTTTTATCGATTCACAAAAGAAATAAAACACCATAACTAAACTTGAACAAGGCAAAAATTTATAATGAACAGCAAGACCATAGATAATAAATAAAATGGCATAAAAATTAAAATTCAAGCACAGAATAAATAACGCGGCTGAATATGAAACAAGTAGAGTCATAAATAAAAGTGAATAGCGCGAACCCACGCATACTGTTATTGCATGCAAATTTATTACGTTTACCCAAAAATTACCGGTTTCCAACGTTTATGTTGCGTAGAATTCAACATCCAAATAAAAATGTATAATATAAGATAATTAAATAACTCTACAATGAACGAGTATCTCGAATAATCATCAAAGTTACTTTATGTTAGATATTTATTTTAATTTTGTATGAAACTCTGAAATGAGATCATACCAAAAATTTAAATTTAATATTTTATTATATTTTATGTGAAGTCGTCGTCCGCGTTATTACTTGTTGGTATCAAGAATACAAACAGCATTCTTAGTTATTTAAATATTTATATAATTGTGTTTGATTAAATATAACAACAGTTCATAATATTGACACTGCTCAATTAGTTAGTATTTATTTTACTAAATTGGGAAATATCAGTTCGTTTTTTTTTTTTTCATTTTGCACCGGAGAGTACATAACAGAGTATCTTAACATTGGGCTTTCTGCTTACCCTACTGTATGCCTGCGTGAAGATAAAAGGAAAAAAAAATGTATTCATTTTAGTGAGACCGTCCGTATTTATAAATCGCTATCAAGTCTGAGATCGATCTTAAGATTCTTAGATTTATAAATGAAGAAAAACGGCATCTCAAAATCGATCTCAGAATTGTAATAGTTAGTCAGATACGTTCATTTCTCTACAAAGTTACAATAACTAAAATTTTTCTTAATCAAATCATGATTCAAGCGTCCTAGTGGTCAAGAGTACAAACTCTCCTTTAAATATACTATTTACAAACTTAAATCACAGCCTACGCAAATGAAGCCGCGGGCAAAACCTAGATGTTATCATCCAACGCACTTCGAATCGTGTATCGTTAAATCGATTTCACCCGAACCTGCCTATTAAGTGTGAAATATGGTATTTCTTAAGCCAAATAACGTGAAAGCTGGTTTATTTAAATAATGATTAGTGTATCTCTAACAACTTTCTAATGACGAACGCTAAAGTCGATACAGATTGAAGCGATTTGTCGAATTGTGCGTTTTAAAACCTAAAATTAATAGAAAATTAAGAATATTATTATATGTTTTGGTGCCAATATAAATTGTATTTTGCCAAGAAGATTAATTCAAATTTTATCAAATTTTGAACTTAAATTATATTCCGAGTGAACACAGAACTCGGCACCCTTATCTCCAATCGGTGAACTGAACTTGGATCTCATTCTACATTTATATTTTTGATGGAATGAGTTATAATCAGACAAATAAATACATATATGCTTGTATCTATAAGCAATAGAGACGTTATACAATGTAGTACCGCCCTCTTTGCAGCTATGGCCTATGATGCTATGGCACCGCTGTGTTTTAGTGGATATTCCGGTTCTAGAGCAGCATAGATAAGGTTTTATCAAAGAGCTAGTTTCTATCGTTACTGGGTTCACTTTTTACAAATTATATTACGTTAAACTAGCTT
Source organism: Heliconius cydno galanthus (assembly GCA_036379175.1). Classification (NCBI taxonomy): domain Eukaryota; kingdom Metazoa; phylum Arthropoda; class Insecta; order Lepidoptera; family Nymphalidae; genus Heliconius; species Heliconius cydno. The sequence goes on from JAKRZM010000870.1 coordinate 215,183, forward strand.
GTGGGTTCGATTCCAACTCGGGGAAATAAAATATTTAATATGTTTATTTCTCCGTTCTTGTGTCTTTGTCGGAATATTTTAACACTAGGTTCCCTCTACCTACCCTGCTGTGTGCGGGGTACAGCGTGAAGATGAAAAAAAAACTTATTCAAAAGACGATCATTTAATTATTAGACGAGTAAAGGCCGTGCTCAGAGACGTCAATTATCGCTTAACCGGAATAAATACAAACTACTGATTAACATCAGTGTTACGCTAATTGACATATCTGAGACCGGCTGTAACTTATTAACTTACCGACATATTGGAAGTGAATGTAGTACACTTTTTATTATAATATAGTTTTCATTTTGAAACGTACTGTCCTTACCTAAATGAAAACCAGACCCCTTCAAGCAAGAGAAAGCCTAGCTTAAGCAGATAAATAAAAAAATATAATTAAAGCTATTAATTATGGAAAACTTAAAAAAGAGTATAGACTACGTATCTGTAGTGTTTAATTAAATTAAAATACATAATAAAAAAAACAAGAGAACAATGTATGGCGTATCTAGATTTAAAAAAGCAATAAGGAATGGTAGACTGACGCCATGGGCAGCGCCATGACGGTTATCTTTCATTATTTACACCCTAATTCGCAACTGACGGAGGTACAATCCTATTATGTGATATATTAAAATTTTATAAAACGTATGTTTGTTTCTCGCGGACATAAGCCATGTGACTCTTGAATTATTACAATAAATCGATCGAAAACGGGGAAGTTTAAAAATTTAAATGGCGTTGGGGGGGCGAGGGTGGGGCTGGTGAAATTACTCGATACGTTTGAAATTTTTATCAACTTTGGCTATTATAAATTAATGGACCGCCTCTCCAATTGCGAAATGTAAAATATACTTGTATAGCTTTGTTGTTTGACCTGTTACTATATATTTCCCTAAAGTTTTAAAACAAATATGTAATTTTATTTTTAGCTTTACGCTGTATCCCGTACCCTGTTAGGATAGACAAAGGGAACCTGGGATCCTAGTGTTAAAACACTACGTCCTCATTAAGATACTTCTCTCGAAACTCCCAGAGCAAGGAAATATTAAATATTTCTTTTCCTCGGCTAGGAATCGAATCCACAACCTGTCGCATTTACAGTTGCACACCTGCACCACGTGCGCACTAAATATTTATATTCTTATATTTATTTAAATGCATATTTCTTATATTATTATTTAATTTGTCTTAGTGATAAGTGTTCTAGATTTATGCTCCAATTTAATATATAGTAACTATTTGTAATGTGCTACATTATGTTTGAGGTTTCCCTCAAAATCTTGGCAATTTCTACATCATTCCTCTAAATAGGCTAATTCGGATTGGGACTCCTTATATCAAATGAAATCAACATTTTTCATCATATACATATAAATTTATAAAAATTAAATAATATTTTTTTTCTTTAATATATAAGTAGTAAGTAGCAAGTAATTATTTCAGTCATGTCATAATTATATTTTTTTAGCTCAATTAAAAGAACACCATTTTTTTTTCAATAATTAAAATAATAATGATTTCATTATAAAAAAATCAGTAAAAAAAGAGATATTTTCAATTTGTTTTAATTATGTCTTAATGACAATGTGACACAAATGAAATCAAATCAGCTTCACGCTGTATCCCGCACACAGCAGGGTAAGCAGAGGGAACATTGTGTTAAAACACTCCACGCCCACTTTCGAATTCTGCAAATGCAAATATGGCACAAATGTTTCCAATTGCGTGCTTATTTGCAGATTTGCCTTTCAAAATAAGCAAAATATAATTTATTAAAAAAAAATACCGAATTTTATTGACTTTAGGTTTGAAATTATATTTTTGAAGGATTTTTTTTCTTTATTTTTCAACCCAAAATTTTTATCATAAAAAAATACTTCCCCTTTTCCTTCTCATACTCCCAACTAAAAGAGAAGACTAATAAGACTAAAAACTATAATATATCACATTACATAGAAGCCCTGTATCAAATTAGAGCTTAAATCTAGAACACTTGTCATCATATGAAAGCTTTCGCGATTTTCATCTCATTTAAAGAATGGGGGCACTTTGGTTAGTTTTTGTTTGGCGAAAACTAGAGCGCACAATTTAATATCATACATTTTTTACTGTTAAACAGTTTTATAAGTTTAAATTTGCACTGGAGTTTAAGATCTTTTCAAGCTTATATAGAATGGAAACGTAGGAACTGGGAAAACAGTTTTTCTTTGTACCAATAAAAAACAAAGAAAAAATATAATTTTCTATTATGTATTTCATTTGCACATATAAGGAAAGTACTAATTTAAATTATTTGCATTTCCTTAGTTTATGTAACATTCGATTATATTTTAACCAACAAGTCGCAAGCCCTGGTAAGCAGAGTTCCGCAGGGGACGCCCTTGCCGCCGTCGAGATCCTCTCGAGGAGCCACGTAGTGCTTGCAATTTCTCAGGGGCAGAGTATTCTGTTCTCTACCCATGCGATGTCGTTGCATTTTTTCGTTCTAGAACAAGACACACTGTCGTAGAGCTGCGCCATTCTGCGTGCAAAATATCGAAAAACAGGATGAATGAAATGTTTTAATACTAGTTTTTTCTACCTGCTGTGATGCATAGCTGTGATAGATGTTTTGTATCTCTACCCTTAGCTTCAAAGTAATAAAAATTCTAGTTTGGTATAAAATAATATTAAATAAATAAGCCTATTTTTGTACTAAGTACAATTATTACGTAGCTACAGTTCAGTAGCGGGGTCAAGGTGTGACGCAAATATTTCCCGTTGCTCAGTTAACTTTGTAATATTGGCGAATAATAACAACTTGACGCCATTATAGCGCAATTTGAAAATATTTGTAAAATGTATTCATAGAATTAATTTAAAATATAATAATTATCATGCCCTGCCTGTGCTTGATGCAAGGTGGCGCTAAAAAAAAAAAACATTTTAGATATAATTTGTATCTTCTCCAAAGAGAACTAGAATAAATAAGATAGAAAAGAGACAAACGTTTCATTTCACGTTATATCTATATGAATATACAAACGTCATGTCGATTATTATCGGTACTGTCGTTGACGTTGGTCGTTCAATCAAAGCATTTAATTAGCGAGAATGTCACGTTATATATTAAAATATTATGCAATTTAAACGAATTGATTTATTTGTATTACAATTATGCATAATAAATGTAATATTGAAGTGATATTTATGAGAAAACGCTACTAACAGTCACTGATTTAGATCTTTCAAGTGATATTGTACATATAATAATACCTTCGACTTCAAGCGAGAAGGAGAGGATTTAGTGTATTGACACTACGTGCTCTCTGCCTTACTTGCTGTGCAGAAAAAGATCAACTGAGGAAAACACATGTTTTTTGGTATGGTCGGCGTTAATGCAGCATCTCTAAACTACTATTTTAAAAATGACTACTCATTTGAAATATGTCTTTATCTAGTGGTGTTATGATAAATTAGCTTGTAAGCCCGTTAACTCGATAAAACAGTACAATATCAGTACACATTGCTTTTGAGGCAGTTTTACTAATGTAAAAGAATATATTTTTGCATTTAGAAAATCCTGCACTGACGTCGCACGATACGTAGGTTTTGTACTGTAGTCAATCAATAATAGAATAAAGGATTAATGAATCACTAATTTTATCACACCCATTCACCTTTTATTGATAACTACTATATAAAACACATATTTTAAAAAAATCTAACAATTACGAACGATATTAAACACATGCCATGCATTCTCAACATTTTTTTTTGTATTTTAACAGCTGGTTAAAGTAACACTAATCAGAGTATTATCAAGAAGCGATCCGATCTGAGTGAACCGATGTTATTTCATACAAATTAATTTCCACCTTAAGTTTAGGAGATATGGTTGAATTTAGTTTACTTCGATTTTGTATTTTCAGCTGTGTTGAACGTGCCCAAGCGATAACGAATCGCAATAAAATCGCAAAGGCAGCTGGACTAACGTTCTTTCCTTTTTTACCATCGAAAAAGGTTTTGAATAGTATATACTTTTTTGTTTTATAATGTAAGTACGTGATGAAATTACCTGGTAAGCAGATTTTCTATGTAAAAATCTAATCTTCTCTTAGAGGGCGGTGGTAGAGACATAATTTTTGTTTAAAAATATTGTGTTATACAATTATATTTTGTGTAATGATGATATGGAATTTTTATATAAAAATTGTTCAAAAATTAAAAATAAATGTCATTTTTTTAATTTTTTTTAACTAGTAAATTGTAAATACTGGCTCAGGCACAACAATGTGCAGCCTAAACTTATACTTATTTACTAAATAAAAGCTAAACATTCTTTATTCATTTATATAACCTCTACAAAGTACTTATTTGACTGTTATAAATATTAAAAGTTTCAAGGAAAAATACGAAAAATTTTTGGTTCCCATCCAATAATATCCTCTTCAGAACCCGTATTCCGTAACTACATTCATTTTAAACCATATTAAACTTAACTCAGCCGTAACAAAAGTTGCACAAACACAGAGGCTAAATCAAACGTAGTACAATTCTTTGAACGCCTGTTATTAATGCGAACAATGGTAGTTTAAAACCACTAATCGGTTCAAAATGGTGGACGTACGAATTTCGATAGCTTGAAAAAACTGTTAATTCCAACTTTGACTAAAAAATGTGCTCATTTTCAAAGACTTTAATTTTACCTTCGATTAAAATTTTAGAATAGAATATTAAACAATGTTAAATTATGTGGTTTTTAGAAAATTGTTGATGTATTGATTTAGTATACCGTATATTTATAGTTGGTTTGGAAAATTGTGACTATATAAAGAAACATAGGTTTGCTTACACCATTTAGAGCAGATATTTCTGTCTGTACATCTGTTTCTGCGTGTCTATTAGCGGCTGTTTATTAGTAGACCGATGAACGTTTATATTGTCTATAAAATAAAAGTAGGTATAGTATTATTTAAAACAACCATTAAAAAGAAAAACAAAAACCTAATTGCAAAAATTATTTTTATCTAACACAAATTAAAGTAATTCAATCATAATATAGCGATAAAATTAATAAAATAAAAAGTTGATTGAGTTGTTATTGTCATTGTCAGAAACAATATAAAGTATTGCATTTATTTAATGCTTCATTATAAATTAAAAAAAATACCAGTATGACAGCTGCACTCAGCAATGTCAATTACTGGTTAACAAACTTTGAACATCTAAATTCATAGGAAATGTGACACATAATATGATAATAATATTTATAATCTTGCATAAATATATTACGTCACCGTTATATTTAGTTTTAAAAGGAAAGCCACAACTCTTACTCAACTCGCAATGCCTCCAGAATTCGGCGGAAAGTGGGAAACACTAGGTTCCCTCTGCCCACCCTAGGAAACACTAGGTACACCCTGCTATTTATAGCGTGGAGCTAAAAAAATATTTTTCAAATATGATGTACATAAATAATAGAAAAAATATTTAACGACCGCTTTTATTATGCCAAAAATGTAGTCGAATTTTTCATCTGTATCTGTTAAAAAAATACAATGCTGCTTATAAAAATCCAAGATGGCGTCCATAGCATCAAATTGTTATATTTATTTTTACAATTACTATTTTAATAATGGTTTATTTTATTGTTTATATTAGGTAAGACTATTCTAAATTAAAATACATAATTATGTGCTTACTAATAAAAAAAATATGCAAACTGAAAATGATATCACAACATTTCTTTATTCGTTTAATATAAATGATATATCTATAACGTAGTAAAATTTTATATAGTACATATTATATACATTTATATACAGTAATATAGTAAAATTTTATTAGAAATAAGTCGTGACATGTGCCAACTGCCATATAAAATATAATGGCTCTAAATAATTTCTCTGTCCCCAAACATTTGCGCCCAACTTTAGAAGTCAATAACAGCCAACAGGATACAAGCATGATTGGCTCATAATTTTTAGTATACGTCGTTAACTCTTGAATTGTAGACGAATATTTTGTAAACTGCTGCATTTTTACGACTTATTTACTAAATATGTATTTTATAATTGGATATTCGCTTTTGTTATGTTAAACAATGCGCTTGGTCTAGCTTTGACACGTGGCTTTTTTCGCATTTCTAATTTTAATATTTAAACCATAAAAGATATAAGTAGATATGAGGCTAGTCGTGGCGAATCGGCACAAGTGTGACTCTAAACGCGACAAGGGTGTGTTCGATATGAGATATTTAATATTTACATTTCACGGCGTTGAGTTACGCCATTCAACTCGCAATGCTTCCGAAATTAGGCAGAAAATGGGAAACGGAGTTTGTTTACATTAGGTACCTTCTGCCTATGCTGCCTAAAAAAATATGAATAAAATTGATTATGATGTCATAATGATGATATTGGGATGTGGTTTACTGTAAAAGCAACTGTAATGAGTGAGTTGAGTTGAGAATGAGTTGCTTTTACAGTCAACCACATCCTATTCGCGTCAACACTGGAGAGAAAATTTGTATTGTTCTCTCTTTGTTTTTACCCCAAGTTATTTACGTAAAACGTAGTGTTTTTAAAAAAGACTGTACTATCTGCTGCCTTTACAGTTATCCGAATTTATCTTTATCTATAGTCATAGAGGGTCTTTGACTATAGATAAAGATAATGTATATAATAAGTCATTTTCCTTTGATTCACAAACTCAAGACGTGCCAGATAGATATTTTATTTATAATCTCGGCTTTAAACGAAAAAGTCACGAAAAGATTTGAAAAAACACAGATAACATATTTTCATTGGCTCATTTATATATTTTTTTATCTATAGATATTAAAGTTCCCAAGAAAACGATATCGATATTAATCAATATTTAATATCGATTTACAATATTTTTTATTGTTCTAACTATCAAATACAAGTAGACTATTGTGTGGAAATTCTTAAGCAACATATAAGTCACTTTTTACAATCAGTATCGTAATCGATTTATCGATATCGATCAGTATAATTAAATAACTGGTACTGCAGTCAAGACGTATAAAATTAAGTGATAAAAAAATAATTAAACAATAAGGTCTTATGGCACAGTTGGGTTGGGCAAGTTGAACGTGTTTGATTTAGGGTAAATACTAATATGGGAAATATTAATCACCTATATATCTATATGTAATTTGTTTTTTTACTGAATAGTGTTTTTCGTTTCTTTTTTAACATTAAAAATGTTATCTATATATATAAAAGGACTTGTCCTCACTGACTGAGGTAAGACGCACGCACAGCCGTAACCGCTGTGCGTAGAAACGTGAAATTTGGACAAAAGTTTACTTTCGTAATCTGGACATCCACTAAGAAGGGATTTTGAAAAATTTTAACCCTAAAGGGGTGAAATAGGGGTTCAAAGTTTGTATGGAAAAAAATTGAAATCGCCACCGATTTTTATAAAGTTTGAAATTTAGATTTTAAAAATTATTTAATTGAACACGTGTTTCATCGTTTTCTAGCATCCTCCCCCTAAGGGTGCAAATAAGGGGTTGAAAGTTTGTATAGAATTTTTTTGAAATCGACACCAATTTTTGTAAAATTTGAAATTCAGACTCTTAAAAGTATTTAATTGAACACATGTTTCATGGTTTTCTAGAATTCTTCTCCTAAGGGTGCAAATAAGGG
>JAKRZM010000870.1:228849-277236 GCA_036379175.1 Heliconius cydno galanthus
CCGACCCTCGATTATTACTCTGGAGGAACCAAAACACTCCGATGACGGAGAAATGTAGGCAGTTATGGGAACAGCTAGGAGCTTTATGGGTCAGTATAGTCCTGGACCCAGGGAGTAACAAGCACCATAGGATGCAGTGGAGGCATTTGTTGGACAAGTGGTCGGCGGTCGAAGTTTGTCCTACAGAAGACCCTGATTATAGATCGTTTCCTTTGGTGAGTAATATACATTGATGATATATAGCTTTAATTTATTGTATTATTAGTTTCTCTTTTGTATATATCTGTTAGTAGGCAAAGTCAGTTCAACTACTATTTTTTTCAATAAGTGTTTAATTATCTGTTTTTTTTTTGTACATACATCTTATCTTGTTACCAGAGCGAGGAAAGCTTTTATAAAACTTATACTAACTAAAAAAACCCTCTATTATAGTACGCAAGAGAAAGGGAAAGAAACGAAAGGGATCGTGACAGAGACCACAGAGACCGGGACAGAGAGCGACACCGTGACAGAGAAGAGAGGGACAGAGAAAGATTGCGGGAGAGGGAGGAAAGAGACAGGTGAATATATAATAACGATATAACGATGTATCCCATAGCAGCGTAGGCAGAAGAAACTTAGTGTCAAAAGACTGATAATCGCGCTTTGCTTTGTTACAACAAAATGAAAATTTAAATAATTAATTTCCCCACGCGGTACTCGAACCCACAACTATCACGTTTACCGTGACATTTTACTTATAATTATCCCGTTATACTCTTGAGTTGTTTTGAACAGTGAATTGAATTTCAATTATATTTATTTATTAATTTAGATAATATTCTTTATATTGCTTTATATTTATATTAATACAATTTAACTTATTTCCAGACATAGAGAAAGACAAAGGCGAGAGATGCATTCACACTCGGAAAGTTCTGATGAAGAATCTAGGCCTAATAAGTGAGATATTTGCATTTTTATAATATTTTAATTTAAAAACAAAATGACAATGATTACAAAGTTATCGGATTCTTTATTTCTAATTGCAAAAGTTAGTTTTTTTTTAAATAGTTTTTTCTTAATCTAGTAATATTATTATTGTAATTTTGTACATTAATGATTTAATATCATCATTTCTTTAATGTTATTTACATAACGTAACAACGAAAAATAAGTTGTAACTACCGTATAAGAATTTTAAAGGAAGCTCGATAGCGAAGGACGATGGGACCATTTCGAAGAAGCGCGGGTTCGAGTCCCATTACATTAAAATTTTAGTGCCTAGTATTAAAAAATCAGAGGTTTTTTATTTTTTTTGTTGAAATTTCAGCTATGAACGCGAATATAGGAGAGCAAGTAAAAGACTACGATTACTCAACCATAGGTCGGCACCATTAACGCCTAGGACTGTATTCCACAAGTGAGTTTGATAATTTAGACTTAAAATTGAACAATTAAAATTTTAGTCTTTTATACATGTCTTTAAATTGTAATATAATAAATATACGCATTTGTGTATTTATGTATATTATAAGTAATTATTCTATGTGATTTTAGGACTGACAAAGTGTGGATCATAGTGACATACACTAGGTTTTTTCTACCTACCCTACTATTTAGAAAACAGCTTGAAGCTTGAAGCTTTTCTTTTATATTATATGAAATTCGTAATATAATATATAGACTTTAAAATAATATTTTGTATTACAGAGCGTTAGACGCAGTAGACATTTCGTGGGAGAACGAGCACCTGAAGAACATACTGAGTTCTGACGAGTTCTGCGACCCTGAGAAACTGGATAAGCCGGGCGCGTCCAGCGCGACCACTACCTTGCAGCCTTACCCCAAGTTCAATGAGATTGGTCAACCTTTGTGGCATGGTGAGTAGCGTATTATAAACTCATCATTTGTTCACACATTCACTAGCATAGGCTATGCCTTATGGTGTAAAGTGGGGTACGCAGTGTCTCAACACTGGCTAACCTATCCTGATATATGCGGGATATAGTGTGAGGCTAAAAAATAATATCAAGTTTAAAATTAATTTATATCAAGTTATCTCAGTTCTCTATTTTTTAGAGTTTTAAAATACTATATAGTATTTTATGTTATTCTTTTTTCGCAGAACACTTGCCAGTAGTGGGAGCTCGCATAGAGGCGTTGAGAGCGCACGGCCGCGCGCCCGCCGCGTTGCGGCTGGCTGTGGCCGCAGCGAGGGCTATGAGGCATCGACAGGTTTGTTTTATTTATTTATTTTTCATTTTGACGCTGTATCCTCCACATAACCTACCCTAGGCAGAGGGATCCTGGCAACCTTTGGCCTGGCAACTCCATATTCTTTTCGTTCTTTGGTTCCCTATCTTCCGCCGAAATCTGGACGCATTTTGTAGATTGATTCAACGCCGCAAAACATAATCATGTAACGAATACAGGATCATAATATAAGTGTACATATAATTCCACAGGAAGTAGCCCAACAGCGCTGGCAAGAAGCGGGTGGTGGCGAAGCTTCGAGCAGTTCAAGCGCTAGTTCGGTTCCGAGTTGTGCCAATGACTCTTGTGTGGGACAATGTGATCGCGCCAAGATATCTCTGGTCTGTGCTCACATGGACGCCGGGGCTTGCCTTAGTGCTGGGAACACTTGTGCCTTGTCGCATTCACAGAGATGTATAGGTAGAGGTGAGTAGTTTGTCTACTATTTTTTATTATATGATACGTTTTGGAAATTGGGTGATGTGTAGAGAATGGGGTGCATATCACAGTATGATCGCCTTGCAGTTAGACTTTCTGAATATTTAAACATTGTACACTTGAGTAAGTAATAATCAAAAGTAGAAAAAATCAAAACTGCGCAGCCATCTAAAGCTAACTTTGGGGTAGCCACAATTCGTCGACCGCACTCTGTACATAAATAAATACTAGTCATCATTATTAATAATATTTATATTACTAGTTATTATTATTATATCATAGCCAAATTATGCATTTGTTAGTCTGTTCTATAAGCTTTATTATTGTAAAGTGTAATTTTGTAGTAATGTAGTAATTTTAGCGTGAATTGAAACAATCTCACAAATTTTCACATTTATAATATTAATAGGATAGATTAAGAGACTAAAAATTCACAAATATTAACAACAATAAACCACCAGACAGCAGATGCTGGACGGGCTGGACGTTAGAAGCAATATGGTGCGTGTACGAGTGCCTCGCGGACGCGTGCCTCGCACCCGACGACCAGCGCGCGTCCCCTCGCCTGCACACCTACATTGACGAGGAACCGAACACAGGACTACCTCCTAGGTGTGTTGTTGGTGGATTTTGTGAAATTTTTGTTATGTGATTTGATGTTTTGGAATGAATAAGGGTTGACTAACAATGTCAGTCAGGTACAGCAAATTCTCAAAATAAGCCACTAAATCTATACTTAATGGATGGTTAACTGGACGACTGGTACAGATTTCTTCACTTTTAATTATGTCAGTAAATAATATAAAAAAAAATCCTATATAAATTAATATAATTTCACAGATATCAACACGTTCCAGTAGCGGGAAGTAAAAACCCCGAAGAAACCTATCTAGCATTAGCATTAGAAGCTGCGTTACTCGGTTTGGGAATGCAACGAATGTTACCTAGCGGTCTGTACGCACAGGAACGATATTGTAAACAGGTAAGTAGTCTGTGGAGAGATAATTGTTAACGCGGCGTGGCGATACCGCGGGAACGTGGGAATAGAGTGTCTTAAAATTAAAACTAGACTCAATCTCTCAATCCTTTGCGGGGGATATCGTGAATCACTAATTCAGTATTAATTTTAGACATTTGCATATTGTCCATTATTAATATTATTTCTATAAGTGAATATATTTATATTAGTAGTCAGATTTTGATTCAGGTTTGTTTAAGCCAAGATATTTAAAATATTTGAATATAAAGAATATTTATTATTCCAGTAATTGACACTTTCTCAATTTATTAATATATAAAATGATTAATTTTCGCAGGAAGAACGTCTAATAAGTCAACTCCAGCGTGTAGAAGGCGAGGCGGCGGCGGGAGTGTGCGCGAGGGTAGCGAAGGCCCTTCTTGCTGGAGGACCTTCATCATGTCTCGGTACCAAAGTGCATCCGAGATCAGCTCCTGCCCATACGTTTGCCAGGTTCTTGTTCTTGGTGTTGTTGCCAAGTGACCCGGAACTGGCGTATAGAGTTGGATTAAGGGCTATGAGGTTAGTTGGTTACCACGGTTATCACGATTTTAAATTTATACGCTTAATAACTCTAAAATGCCATAAGTAAAACCATTGACAAATGTCTTTCAAAGAGAAATGTCAGATGTTTTTGAATCACTTTCATGTTCTTAAAGAATAAACATTTTGGGCTGTATATTTATTCTACTTTGAATGTAACAGTATCAGTAGTTTTACATAAATATTGAATCGAGGTACTATATACCAAAATTTTATTTACTTTTTTTTTCAACATGAAAGCACTCTAGTTCTTTTCTTCAAACTGATCATATTTATAATATTTGTCCTCTATAGGTTACCGATGGTGGAAGAGGCGTACGCGTTAGATGGCAACGCAGCAGCGGGCGGTGCGGGTGCGTGGCACACGCTGCAGCACGCGGAGCAGCAGCAGGCAGCGCTGGCCAGCGCACTGCTGGGCGCCGCTCGCGGCACTCCGGCGCGCCTTCGTGCGGCGCTCGCCGCCGCTCAGCGCCACGTGCGCTCGGCGGCGCAGCTATTCCGCTTGGCGCAGGACGCGTTGCGCCACGCCGCGCCGCCTGATGCGCCGCACCACCACCGAGACCTGCTAGCCGCTGCTTTCGAGCTGGGACTACAGGTGAGCCAGGGAGGGGACTGTGGGATAAGAGAAAGAAAGCGAGATAATCTGTATTTGTGTGTGAGTGCGTGTAATAATAATGTTATATTTTCAACAGTATTATCTATTTTTAATTTTCTTTAATCACTTAAACACTTCAAATTACTTTTATTTTATTTATTACAGGTCCTCCGCATGACGCTATCAGCCGTGAACTGGAGGAGGCGGGAGATGGTACGGTGGCTCGTGACGTGTGCTACGGAGTTGGGATTGGACGCCTTGCTCTCAATTATGCAGAATTGGTTAGTTTATTATCTTTTGTCGCTTTTTTCCTGTATACAACTCAGAGAGAATAGGAAAAACGGAAAGGAAAAACCTTTAAGAAAAATGATATAATTCAACATGTATACCTATAATATTCCTACCAGGTACGAGCTGTTCACGCCAACAGAAGCAACGGGTCCCGTAGCAGCAGCCGCCATGTCGCACGCTACGGCGTTGCGGCTGGGGCTCAGCTTTGAACAGCAGGAGAAACTGAGCGCTTGTGCCAGGACACTGGCTTTGCAGTGTGCTGCTAAGGTGAATTGTGTTTTATTAAATTGGTTATTGGTGAGGCAGAGAATATATAAAGTTGAAACGCGATGTTCACTTCATTTTCTGGTTGTATTAGGAGTAGTATGTGTTGAAAAATCATAATATAGAAATTAATTTAATTTTTTTAATGAAGATATTAGTATTGGATGGTGATTATATTTAAATTAAATGAATATTTACTTAGTCATCTTTAAAATGAATTTTCCTCGGAGTGTCTTAACATTAGTATCCTTCTCCCGATTTTGTTATATACGCTGTATCCCACAGCGTGAAGCCGAAACAAAAATTATCTGACTCGTTATACGAGAAACACCGAAAGTTCCTTTTTTAAATAATCGTTCAATCACACTTTCCATTTTCCAGGACCCTCCCGGCTGTGCCCTCAGTGCCCTCTCAGTCTGCGAGGGCTCAGCGGGTGCCTTCGAAGCAGCATGTGCTGCGGTAGGTGGTGCTGCTGCAAGAGGTGCTCTAGCATCGAGCCAGTTATTCGCGGTCGCGAGATATATGGAGCAGAGGGGCCAGCCCGCGAGAGCTATGAGACTGGCAACGCTGGCTATGAGGAATCTGCATTTGCATTATAATCAGGTTTGTTTGTTGAGAAGTCGTTTGGTTATTCTTGTGTTCATTCATTCTCGTATTAGTTCGTTCATTACCTCTTGTTTGAAGTGAATGAATGAAATAAATTATTTATTTTTTTTGCTTTGCTAAATAATGATAGTGAGTTATATGCGCTAATGTGATATATAAATATACAAAAAGCTTTTCTGCTTTCCCTTGCCCGTTTCATTTGTATAATGTATTATTTGGTGTACAATAAAAAGTATTTTATTTTACTTCACTTTTCTTATTTAATTTTAATTATTTAAGGGTTATTTCCAATTAAATTAAAATGATGATATTTTTCTAAATTGAAACACAATTTTATTACTAATTTATAATTTCCAAATTTTATAAAATTTCTCTTATCATCAAAAATCAAAATAAACTATGTATGAAGAGTTTGATGACAGTGAATGGTGAATAAAACGCTTAGAGCTCTGTTTTCTTTGGTAAACCTACTAGATATACAATGTGACCCTAGAACTAACAAAAAAAACTTAATTTCACCTATAATTTCCAGGACAGCCATCCGGCCATAGCTGATATACATTGGGCAGTCGCCCTCGCCCACTCGCTGGGCAGGGCAGAATTACAAGCGATGTTGCCCTTGCTTGTTAAAAATGTACAGTGTGCGCCTGTTCTGGTGAGTTGTATTTAAATTTTATGTTATGTTTTCGTTTTTTTTTAATATATCTATTTACTTTTGTTTTAAAGACGTAGTTTTTTTTAATATTGACTTCTCATTATAACTTGATTCGTTATTTAATATCAATATTTCGACCTCCAGTCAGACGTACTACGTAGTTGCTGCGTGGCGGCGGCGGGGTGCTCTCGCGCGCGCCCCCCACCCCCGCGCCCTCCCACGCCCCTCCGCCCCCTGTTAGAGGCGGCACTTCGGGCGTACGCGTCGACCACGCACGCGCGACTGGCTCACATATCGCCGAGGCATTATGCCGATTTTGTGGATTTTTTGGGTGAGTTATATAAAACTTTATATGTATTGGAACTATATGAAATATTTATTTTATTAAATAATTCATACTTTCGTATAGGAATCGGCTCACAACCTGTGTTTACATTATACCTTGTATTCCTGCACCACAATTAGCCTCAATAACAAACATATTTAATATTTTTTTACTTCAGGTAAAGCGCGCGACACGTTCGCACTCGCGCACGACGGACCGCATCAGTTCGCAGCACTATTGCAAGAAATCAAATTAAAATATAAAGGCAAAAAGAAATTAATGTTCCTTGTAAAAGAGAGGTTTGGCTGAGACCACACTGAATAGTTAGTTAGTCATTAAACTTAAATGACGGCCATGTTTGTTATTTGTTTTTTTTTAGTTTTTATTTTTTTTAAATCGCGACACTTAAATTGTGCAATAGACGGCCAAGTATCGTATATTTTTATAACTCGATTCGAATAAAAGACATTTAGATGTATAATAAATAAATGTATGTAAGTTTAATATTGTCACGGCTGCATTACCTCATGTATTGTATGGCGGTAGGGTGTTCCACATTTTCTACCAAACCAGTCTTTTCTAAAGTATTATTTTGTATGTAAACTAGTATTTACCTCCTAGATCGCGTTAATGAGCGTTGTATGATCTCAACAGTTCCATTCTGTAAATATTATAGTTGTAAATATTAATTTGTAAGTACTAGCTTAGTTCGTTGGAAATGTTAGATATATTTTAATTGAATAGGCGAATTTGGGCGTTTTTTTTAAATATATAAATTAATAATGAGCGCTCGTCAAAGTAACTGATTACGTCGTATATAGCGTCCATAGCAGTGGCATCTTGTAACGGTTGCCGCACACTATCGACTTTACAGTGTTTATCAATTGCGGTTTCTTTTTAATAGTTTCTTGCCATTACATTTCAATTTTTTTTATATAAACTGACAGTGAATATTGCAACCGCCAAGTCGACAGTGAGCGGCAACTTAAATGACACCACACCAAAGAAATATAAATATAAGCGATACCAGCTTGGAGTAAGCGAAGCCATCTTTCCTTCAGTATTCTTGAGTATTCATATAATATGTATAATATGTATGTAGGTGTTCGTTTAAACGTTAAGACCACTTCGATTCTGTTGATTGTTTCTGTTACGGCCATTTTGTTTCGTTTTCATTTTGGTTGCACTGCATTTTTTTTATTATTATTATTTTTTTTATTTTATGTATCATACATTTTTTCTAATTCTATATTTAGTGTAGACGTAAACAAGAAGTGCATTTATAAAGGTAGAAATTTAATATTTAATAGACGTGACATTGCATAGTGTTCAGAAGTTAGGATCAATCGATTATGATAGTGTTTAAGCGAGGGGGGAGACTTTTGTACTTTTTGTGGTGTGAAGGGGTTCGGCAAAACCTTTGTTTTATATCACCACACAATATAATATGAAAATTGTAATATTCTTTTTATAATTCTATTCGCTTATGAAATTCATAAGCGTAACTTGCCAACCCTGTTATGTGTCAAATGTATTTCAAAAATGACAAAAACATCAGTTAATCGAAATTCTCAGTTTAAATGTAATTTGTATGTAGTAAAAATTTGAACTAACAGGATTATAGATTTTTATAATATAATTTTGAATTATTTTATCGATTTTGATTATTAATCAAGATTTGGAATTATGCACTAGTCCGATTAAAATTATTTCATTTAAAATCAATAACAGTCTTGAAAATCAAAGAACTTATGATTTTGATATCAGTCAAAACGGACCTAGAGACCTAAATTTTACAATTAATTTATAAAAATTGATATCTGTTTTAGAGATCAAAACCATTAAATTTAACACTATTATATATAAATTGTATTTAAACCGAGTAATAATTGTTTAAACACTGATATATGATCCTCTTCGTGTTTCTAAATACTTAATATTGTCATGTCAACTCAGTATTTATTGTAAAAGCAAATTATTGACGTTTTGCTTCTTATTAACATGGCAGACTGATTTGTTTTTTATTATTTTTCCATTATTTCGTATTAGTGATGAATAAGTTGACAATTTGAAAGTTGTATATTATGTATAAAATTATAATTTAGCTAAAATTTGTACGACCACATAAAAACTAGTCAAATTATCAGCTTATTTTTCATTACTTTACACATTTCATGTAAAGTATTTTACACCTTAAAATTCAATGAGCAATAATTTTGTAGCCTTAGCCGGTCTGTTTTTCTTTAGAAGCTTTAGTTTATGAGATCGATTTAAATATAACATTTTATGAGACTACAGTAACAGCTTTAGTAAATGAATATTTTTTATAATTTTAGTGAATAGTGGTGTCGAAATCGACAATCGCCGATTTTACTTGTAATCGAATAAAGTTAATTATTATAAAATAATAATAATAGTACAGAAACACAAATGTATATTGAATCGATTTCGTAAATTACGTTTAAAAATAATAATTAACCTGATCCGCAATAATTGTATATTATGATGACTTGCCAAATTGCAAATCCAAGCAAATGATATGACCGCAAGTGCCTTCAGGCAAGTCCTTTTTTCCAGACCGGCTTTTTGTATGTACACTATATATTCTTTTTCGATCTATTTTTACTGCACTAAATGTCGATTAATTTGAAATTGTGTTTTACGTAAAACGTAGACACCCTTCAGTGTTGATTAAGAAGGTGATAATTTCAATAAAAACTATTAAAAATTGTATTGTCTTTTATTTCCTTTATTAGCTAAATAAATAATAAATTAATATACATAAAATATTTTTTTTAATGTTTTGTTTAGGTAATCATCAATATACAATTATACCCACTTGTTTTACATTTTTATTAAGTTTTAAAAATAATCAACTATGACTCTACTTTTAGTATATATTTATACAAAGAGATTTTACAATATTACATATTACTTTGTAGTTGGACTGGATCTTTACAGGTTCAGCTGCTCCATTCCTTACGAACGATGGAGCGGCCAATCAGCGAACTAGTTTGCATAGTTCATCTGTGGGAGCGCTCTTGCGAAATAGTTCGTTCGTGAAGTACACAAGACTACTTAATTGACACGGTGCAAGTCGCGCTTAGAATAAGGCCTTTATTGAGAACTGAAATTGAAAGAGACTGTGTTTAATGTATAGACGTGTCCGGACAACCACAAATGCTGATAAAAGATTTAACATTTTCCTACAACTTTGTTTTCTCCCAGCATATTACTCAACAGGAGTTTTATGATACTGCAAAAGGATTAAGTAATTGGGAAACTTTTCCAACTTTTTCAACAACTAAGCTAAAACATTTTACATTTTACAAATCTGATCTGATGTGATCTGTGAGCTTGCTGTCTCTATAAATAATAAAGCTTCTATTGGTTCCATCTCCTAGTGCTGATATCACATTTCCCAATGCCAACAGGTCTTGGTTGATCTTCACACCTTCTTTCAAACTCTCCCCGCTCGCTTTCGTCTTTTCAATACGCTCAGAACTAGCTAAGTCAACTAAGTGACACTTTGATGTCGTTGTTATATTTCTGAAATTTATAAAATATTTATTGTTTTTTAGCTTTACGCTGTATCCCGCACACAATCGGGTAGGCAGAGGGCAGCTAATGTTAAGACTTTTCGTTCCCATTAAGACACTTCCGTTCTCTATTTCCACCGAATTCTGGAGGCAATGCGTGTCGTGTCGCGGAATTCAACGCTGCGCTTTGCTGCGTTACCGGAGCGAAGAAATGAAAATGTTAAAATATTTCGTTGCATTGATTGGGAATCGAACAACATGTTTAATACGAAACATGCTGTATACGAAAGTATATATATATATATATATATATATAATTGAAATGCAGCAAAAACTATAATCGCTCGTATTTTAAGATTGCGTTTTTCAATTTCTGAGCTCAAAGAGACCGTAAATCTGGTTATTTGATATTAATTTCAGCTTTACATATCCGATACTATACGAGATACTCGATCTTAAAATAAGCAGTCAAGAGAGATATAAAAACAGACGAACAACGAAATACTATAAGGATAAAGTTTTTACATACAAAATATGTAACTCTAAAAAAATTTACTTGAAATTGAAAATGTTGATAAAATTCATTATTTTAATAAAATTTATAACATTTTGGTTAGATATTTGCATTTTAACTTGTTTTTCTTTATAAATATAAAAGTACTTGTATTATTTTTAGCAAATTTCTTGTATTTTACTGTTTTCTACTGTTATTTTAAGTTCCATAAATGCTGTTTTTTGCTTTCCTGGGGTTGGCAGCACTGACCGAATGCCACTGTCAAATGGAAATCAGCTGATGATTGTTGTGATGTCTTTTGCCGACAATAACAAATTAAGTTATTCTAGCCATTTAATATTACTTGCTATTTTTACATTAAATCAAAATGCTTTTTCAGTTACAATGCTATGTTTTAACTCTTAAGTGATTTTATTTTGAAATTATATTGAAAACATATGTAGGTAATTATAAAGACATAGTTTTACAAATTACCCTTACTTATTTGTAAAATATAAGATTAATGTATATAAAATTATTATAGCGCGACAGATGCAGCGGAGCTGGGTTTCCTCACCAATAGGAATCTACACCCTATTGTCTCTACTTAAAAATTACAATATATCTAAATACGAAAAATACCTACAGGTATAAATATATGCATTTATATATAGCTTTTCTATATCCTTAGCCTCACTCTGTAGCCAGCATATAACGTGTTAATCAGAGGAAATCTAGTATTAATATTTTTGCACTTTTTTTACAAGGAGGTGGGAAATGAAAATAAAAAATAAATTTCATTTAATCATTCTCCTTGAATGGAACAATATCATTCCCCTGTGAGGCACAATCTGCAGTCTGAAATTATGTATATTGTTATTTTAAAACCATGTAGTGATTGATCACTATAATAAAAAAAAATAAACAAATGTAATGTATATCACATAATACATGTTATATTTAAAAATAATGTATAAAAAATATTACAGATTGAGACTTATTTGAAGAATAAAAACCAGTATAGAAGTGAAATACAAATATTCTGTTCAAAGCAAAATGATGTAAGAAAAATTCTTAATCCAATAAAAAATGTGAAGACAGCTGAAATGAAGAATTTCAAGGAATACATCAAAACATATAATAATTCATTGGTAAAATATAATTAATATATTTTTTATTAAATTTATTACAACGACAATATTATAATTGTATATGTATTTATCTTTAATTGTTGTATGTATGTATATATGTATGTATATAGGTATTTGTGTAGATATGTATGTATATATGTCTGTATATATGTAGATATGTATGTATGTATAAATGTATGTATTAAACTATTTTGTGTTCTCTGAATATTGGTTTATATATTTTATGTACTTTTTGCACCTTTCTGCCTTCTTTTCTAAATTTAATCCTTCCGTTTATTCTTTGGTTGCCTGTAAGAAATCGCTTTTAGTGATAAGGCCGCCATTGCACACTTGTTAATCGTGTTTCTAATGATTTGTATTTATTTATTTTTTTCTCTTATTTGTGCAATAAAGTATTATATTATTATTATTATTAAATTTAATATATTTTTTATCTATATATTGTGTGTGGAGCGAGTGAGGGAATGAAAAAAA
Source organism: Heliconius cydno galanthus (assembly GCA_036379175.1). Classification (NCBI taxonomy): domain Eukaryota; kingdom Metazoa; phylum Arthropoda; class Insecta; order Lepidoptera; family Nymphalidae; genus Heliconius; species Heliconius cydno. Next base: position 241,477 of record JAKRZM010000870.1, read on the forward strand.
TATTCTCCCGGGTAGAAATCAAACTCATGTCCTCATGTCCCACTGCACCAAAACATTAACTAGATATATTTCATAAATTTATTATTAATTTCTAGAATTTACAGAAATCAAATAATTCATTAAATGAATTTCTTGAAAAAGATTTAAGTGATATTAAATTTGTTTTGACAAACTTAAGTACTTTTGAGGTGAGTGTGTTATAAATTATATTTTATTTTTTTTGTTTATTAAATACTAACTTTGACCTGTGTTTCCACCTGTGTCAAAAAGTGAGAATAATTAAGGGTTAAAAATATATCTTTTGGCTATAATATAAAAATAAGTTTAAGTAAGCGAAGCTATGTTTGAGTTCCTAATATGACATCATAATAGGAAATGGAGATGCAGACCACAACGCAAAGCTGCTCTTTTTTAAAAAAAATATTTTATTTTATAAATTATTTTTTTTTGCAATGGAGAACGCAGTTTCTAAACACAAGGTTCCCTCTGCCTACCATGCCTACCTCTGTGTATGGGATACAGTGTTAAGCTAAAATATGTATATTGCAGGATAAATGGAATAAAGCTGATAACTCAAATAGTGCCATCATGAAAGTTTACAATTCCTTTAATTATACTGAAGATATTAAATATGAAGCAAGGGTAAGTAAGTATTTGTATATATTTTATTTTATGTTGAGGTTGTGGATTCACATAAACATATAAGTAAAATAAATATTTTGATCCCTTACTTCTCTTTTTAGCTTCTAGAACTACCAATGCAAAATGCTGATTTCAAATTAGTTGTAATAGTACCAAATGAATGTGACGTTCTAAATAATTTAGTTAAAAAGTTATATTCTGAAGGTCTGACCGCGGCCACAGCGAGTATACAACCTTTGTTCACATCTATATGCACTTTAAATGCACCATATATTCATTATAACTCTTTCAACATAATGGAGGTAAGATATGTTTGTGAGGGTCGAAATTCGTACTTTAAAATATTTACCCACATTTCCAAATATAAATTAAATAAGAACACAACCATGGTAATCATTTAAAAAAAAAATATAATAGTATAAGTTTATATAATTATAAAATAGTATAAGCAAATCAATATAAATTGAGTTATTATAATTATTTTACAAATATAGCAAATAGCTAAGTTTAGAATGATATATGTGATTTTTATAGGAAATTATAGATGAAAGTTTAACTGTAGCAAGAACTGAAATAGGACATGTGAAAATTGATAATGATGGTGTTTCAATAAAAGTACTAACATGTAAGTGTAAATTATTATAATTAAAAAAAATTGGGATAGGAAATTATTCTCATAGGATAGGCCATGTTACGCGCCGGCCTAAGAACTATGTCGGATGCAAGTGCCTTGCTATACCAGTTCCCGGACGCCCAAGGAAGCGCTGGTTGGATGTCATGATGCAGGACATGAGAGCCAATGGTCTAACCAACGAGGACGCAAAGGACCGTGCAAAGTGAAGTAGGTTGAATAGGAAGGCAGACCCTGGTAATAGCCGGGATTAATGACAGGAAGAAGAAGAAGATATTATATAATATAATAAACAAACAGGCTTTGTTTAAACAGGTCTTTGTATAAACAGGCCTTTGAAATGTCGTCTCAAAATATAAAAAATCTCCTAAGTTAAATTTCAACCTAACATCTCTATGTTTGAATTCAAGTTATAGAAAAAAAAGCTGTTTTTGTTATTTTATTACATAAATACGTTTTGTTCTAGATATATTTCCTACGAAAATCCAAACACAAATAAATAACCAATGTGAAAGATCGAAGAATTCGTTTCACTTTAGCCTCTTATTTAAAGATAGTTCTATATTCAATGGAAAATATGACATAAAAATAAATAAATAAATAATTATTTTGTTTGTATTTTGTAGAGTTTTATTTTAATAGTTTTTCTTTAGTTTTACGCTGTATAGGGTAGATAGAGGAAACCTAGTGTTGAGACACTCCGTTCCCCTTAAACTCTTTCGTTTTTCACTTTCCGACGAAATCTGCATTGCATGTTGAGTTTCGTATCGCCGTAATTTGCCTCGATACCAAAGCGAGGAAATTTTAAGGAGTTATCGTCGATTTTATATAATCTTGAAGTGTGTAACGCATAAAAGCACGCTCGCGCTTAGCGCTTATAAAATTAATTGAAAAAAATTATATCCAATTTTCTATTTTAAGTTCAATAAATGTAAAAGCAAATGCTCATTATCCGTTATAAAAAAAATACAACAAAAAAAATCCATCCATCTTTCATAACAGCTTAATTTTAAATCTCATATGGGGTTTAGTTACGCCAAAAAAAAATATTATTCAGGTGCCACGTTTATTTTCACAGTTGCTAGGGATAAGTTTACCAACAAAAGTCATTTCTCTCCCAAAATTGGGGTCACAGGATTTTTTGACATCATATTTTTCAGTGGCGTCCAAACTTTTTGGTTTTTCAATGTCGTCGAGCTCGTCGTATCCTAGTATAATCGGTGGTAGTATTATTAATCCGGCTTGACGGTGTTGTTCCTCTGCTATCTATAGGTAGTTTTATATGAAAAATTTTAAATGTGTTTAAAATTATAGTTTTTTTTTAGCTTTACGCTTGTACATAGCAGAGTAGGCAGGGGGAACCTGGGAACCCCATTTTTCGGTGTTTGCTGCAGGTATTGAGTGTTGATTAGCGGAATCGAACCTACAACGTGTTCTGTTTAAATTGTGCCTCTGCGCCACGACTGGCCTCAAATTATAGTGATTGGTTATAAACTATTAATAATTGAAAGGCTTAGTTAATAATTTTAGAGTTTGAGGCGCGTTTTCGCTGTTTCCAAAATGATTTTTTGCATAAAATTTAATATTTATTTATTACATAGAAGGCTGTTAATTCTTTATTTAATCTTTTTTGGATAGGGTAAGATTTTGGGTTTGTTTGTCTTAAGCGTAGATATTCCCCTACATTTTATTTTTCCACAAAAAATCTCTGAATTTGGTTCCAAGTTATAGTGACAAGAATTAAATCAAAAAATTATACTAATTAAAAGCAAAAATATTTAAAATGCTACTTACACTAACAACTGTTACCGTTAAAATAAACAAAACGCAATAAAACATTGTGAAATAAAATCATGCAATGTGATAACATTTTATGGATATAGTTTTCTTTAGGAAATTTGTATAAATATATGGATTTGAAATAAAATGTACTGCAGATTATAAAATAAATATAAAAATGCATAATAAAATGATTATTCATATAAGGGGTTTTATTTTGCAAAGCACATTATAATAGAAAGGGCGTCGTGGCGCAGAGGCCAAAAGCGTGAATGCAACGACACGATTCTGGGTTCGATCAGGCGGCGTTGACTAGCCTTACTCGACGCCGCCAATCCAAAAAGATTGGTAATAATTTCAATTATTAGGTTTTTTCTATCAGCTTTACGCTATAGCAGCAAAATATTCAAAAGCGATATCTAGTGCAATGTCAAAGGAATTGATAATTGTGGTGGTAAGAGCGGCAAAAATTATACCTCGAAATTGGGTAAATCCGCTGGGGAACCTACAGCTACTAAAATAATATTATCTACATTTTAGATATAATGAATTCACAAACAAATACATTATTGGTTCCACGAAGATTTATCTGTGGTAAAACTAAAAAAAACAAATAAGGTATAGATAAGAAAAAATATATAAAATGTAGCCAATTGTGGGAACAGCCCAGCAGTATCCTGGTAGCGATCGAGGTAACAACATGGAGAAATTTGTTATTCTTTTAGGTAAGTATTATTTTTTATATTTAAGATTTATGAGAAATTAATAAGGTCAACTTATACAAATATTTTATTTTATGTTAATTGTTTAAAAAACGTAAATAATTAGTACCTAATTGATATTTTAACACAGTAATATAACATTAAAAATATTACTTTCATCAAAATTTCTTCAGGATATCAAGGGACCGTTGGAAGAAGGAAGCGTTCTTGAGATAAAGACTCTAGAAAGACAAACATACATATAGATAGACAGACTTATAAGGGGTATAAGGGTTTCTTTTTTCCTTAAAAGGTACGGGACCCTAAAAATGAGCAAACTTAAGTATGCACTCATTTTATACGAAATGTACTACAAATGTATTGGAAATTAGAATAATTAATTATAATAAAGTAAATTTTAATTGTCAAGTCTTAATTTATTTATTTTAGCAACAATGGCGGGGCTTGCCATGGGGTGGGAATTTACATACACCGACTACCAACGGACTGCACTGGGCGACTCTGTGGACCGCGCTTCAATGAAACTTTTAAAGGTAACCAAAATAGACTTTTTAGTATCTAGAGATTTATGGGAATTTGTATTTAATTAATAAGCTTCATGGTGCATCACGCACACATCAGGGTAGACAGACAGCACCTACCTAGTGTTTAAACACTCCGTTCCCCATTTTGGAGCATTGCATTTAAATATTTTTGTCTTGCTTGCAGAACCGAGATATTCGCGCAATCAAAATAATGTAACTTACGAGTAGGCCCTAAAGATTCATTAAGGCAAAAATTTAAAGAAATTAATATATTGACAGTTGTCTTTCCTTTTTCAAAATGTTATCAAATCAGTGATGTATAATAAAATAATAGGAACAATGTTCTGTACAATAGGATTCCAGAAAAGGTCACAATTTGAAATAGTTTTGAAAAGACGTACCTACTTATATATAAAACATTTGACTACAGCGCCACGATTTCCTTCTCTCGTGAAGATATTATTTTTATTTTTTATAACAAAATCGAATGTTCTATAAAATCTCCAGGAAGTGTATGAAACATCCACTGACAAGAACGTAGTGGCATCTCCTCTTGGCGTATTGACTCTACTCACACTATACGCTGCTGGCTCTGAGGGAGAAAACAGAGAAGAGATTATGAAGTTACTCGGATTCACTGATTACACAGAGGTAAGAAGAGAAAAATTACTTACTAGTGGTTAGTAAAATATGTTGAACTATCGCTTCGGGCATTTCAATTAGGAGAAGCAGGGTATGATCGTGTCTTCATTCAAGCCTATATTAACTGACCATAAAAATGGTTTAGGCTTTAAATTGTATACAATAAATAGTAACTGGCTTTTCACTTGGCAAAAAGTAAGTTATGTAAATTTAAATATTAGGCTTAATAGAGAATGGAAAACAAAGGTGACTTTTCACTAGATTCTTACTGTATACTTGCACTGTAGGAGATAACATTCCAGATAAAAAACATACCCACTATGAACTATGGACACACTAATAAAAAATATTTTTTATATTATTTCAGCTTTCAAAATCCTACAGTGAACTAACCGATAGATTCGCAAGTATGGATCCAAGCTACCTCAATTTAGCGAGCAAAGTGTTCGTTTCGGACAAATATTCTTTAAATCATGACTTCACCAAAACCGCGCGGTCGTTGAACACCGAAGTGGGTAGTATCGATTTTACCCATCCTAAATCAGCGGCTGACATAATAAATGAATGGGTGAGTTTCCATATATCTTTTGTTACTTTTTTACATTAAGATATTCCGTTACTGAATTTTCTCAGAGGCCTTAAGGCGTTGCGTGTTGAGTGGCGGAACTGTACGCCGTGCTTCACCTCGTTACCAAAGCAATGAAATGAAAGTAGAAAATATTTTTTTCTCCNGTGGTAAAACTAAAAAAAACAAATAAGTATAGATAAGAAAAAATATATAAAATGTAGCCAATTGTGGGAACAGCCCAGCAGTATCCTGGTAGCGATCGAGGTAACAACATGGAGAAATTTGTTATTATTCTTTTGTGTAAGTATTATTTATTATATTTAAGACTTAAGGTCGACTTATACAAATATTTTATTTTTATATTATTTGTTTAAAAAACGTAAATAATTATTTATTGATATTTTAACACAGTAATATAACATTAAAAATATTACTTTCATCAAAATTTCTTCCCGACCGTTGGAATAAGGAAGCGTTCTTGAGATAAAGACTCTAGAAAGACAAACATACATATAGATAGACAGACTTATAAGGGGTATAAGGGTTTCTTTTTTCCTTAAAAGGTACGGGACCCTAAAAATGAGCAAACTTAAGTATCATTTTATACGAAATGAACTACAAATGTATTGGAAATTAGAATAATTAATTATAATAAAGTAAATTTTAATTATCAAGTCTTAATTTATTTATTTTAGCAACAATGGCGGGGCTTGCCATGGGGTTTGACTTTACATACACCGACTACCAACGGACTGCACTGGGCGACTCTGTTGACCGCGCTTCAATGAAACTTTTAAAGGTAAGCAAAATAGGCTTTTTAGTATCTAGAGATTTATGGGAATTTGTATTTAATTAATAAGCTTCATGGCGCATCACGCACACATCAGGGTAGACAGACAGTACCTACCTAGTGTTTAAACACTCCGTTCCCCATTTTGGAGCATTGCATTTAAATATTTTTGTCTTGCTTGCTTGCTAGGTAACTTACGAGTAGGTCCTAAAGTTTCATTAAGGCAAAAATTTAAAGAAATTAATATATTGACAATTGGTTTCCTTTTTGAAAATGTTATGTTAAGAAAAGTATCAATTCAAGATTTTACCAAAATCAGTGATGTATATACTAGTAATAGGAACAAGGTTCCGTACAATAGGATTCCAGAAAAAGTCACAATTTGAAATAGTTGTGAAAAGACGTACCTATATATAAAATATCTGACTACTGCGCCACGGTTTCCTTCTCCCGTGAAGATATTATTTTTATTTTTTATAACAAAATCGAATGTTCTATAAAATCTCCAGGAAGTGTATGAAACATCCACCGACAAGAACGTAGTGGCATCTCCTCTTGGCGTATTGACTCTACTCACACTATACGCTGCTGGCTCTGACGGAGAAAACAGAGAAGAGATTATGAAGTTACTCGGATTCACTGATTACACAGAGGTAAGAAGAGAAAAATTACTTACTAGTGGTTAGTAAAATATGTTGAACTATCGCTTCGGGCATTTCAATTAGGAGAAGCAGGGTATGATCGTGTCTTCATTCAAGCCTATATTAACTGACCATAAAAATGGTTTAGGCTTTAAATTGTATACAATAAATAGTAACTGGCTTTTCACTTGGCAAAAAGTAAGTTATGTAAATTTAAATATTAGGCTTAATAGAGAATGGAAAACAAAGGTGACTTTTCACTAGATTCTTACTGTATACTTGCACTGTAGGAGATAACATTCCAGATAAAAAACATACCCACTATGAACTATGGACACACTAATAAAAAATATTTTTTATATTATTTCAGCTTTCAAAATCCTACAGTGAACTAACCGATAGATTCGCAAGTATGGATCCAAGCTACCTCAATTTAGCGAGCAAAGTGTTCGTTTCGGACAAATATTCTTTAAATCATGACTTCACCAAAACCGCGCGGTCGTTGAACACCGAAGTGGGTAGTATCGATTTTACCCATCCTAAATCAGCGGCTGACATAATAAATGAATGGGTGAGTTTCCATATATCTTTTGTTACTTTTTTACATTAAGATATTCCGTTACTGAATTTTCTCAGAGGCCTTAAGGCGTTGCGTGTTGAGTGGCGGAACTGTACGCCGTGCTTCACCTCGTTACCAAAGCAATGAAATGAAAGTAGAAAATATTTTTTTCTCCGAGTGAGAATGGAATCCACAACAGTTGAGTTTACAGTCGCACGCTTGTGCCCCTGATTCACGACGGCCCCATTCATGTGATTACTCATAATTAGGAAATATGAAAAATGTACAGTACTAGTAAGTAAAGTACTGTAACAGTACTAGTACTATTAACTTAATGACATGACGATTGTTATTTACAGTCCTCCAAGAACACTCATGGGAAGATAAGTCACCCCATGTCTGCATCTGACATAGACACGGCGGCGGCCGTAGAACTCTTTAATGTTATATTTTTCCAGGTAGGTAAAAATATTTATTACATAACTATTATTTTTTTGTAATCTTTCTTACATTAAATTTTATAAAATTATTGAAAATCCCTACATCCCTAATTCTTAGAGCTAAGCTTCTACACAACTGAGCTATATATATTCATATATAAATAATTAAAAAAAAACATTTAATGCTATTTAAATCTATAATATACTAAAATAAAATTATATCAACATCCAGGGACATTGGCACGTTCCATTCAACGCGAGTGAGACCAAAGAGCAAGAGTTCCATACATCGAGAGGTAAATCTGTGAAGAAACCGATGATGCATCTGCTGCAACCTTTGCATTATTATAAGGATAAGGATATTGGAGCTAGAGTGAGTTGAATTTTTTAAAGTTAGTTGTTGTGTTTATTTAGGTTTCGTCAAGACAAAGTAAAATATATATACAAAATGTAACATACTTTTAAGCCTATCTATTCTTCCAGATGGTAGAACTACCCTACAAAGAAGATAAGTTCCGCATGGTCGTAGTACTTCCAGACGACGTGGAAGGTCTTCCAGAAGTAGTTAGGAAGATATCAGAGAAGGGAATGTTGGAAGATGTCTTCAAATTGCATCCAGCTAATGCTGAAGTGGACTTGGACATGCCCAAGTTTGAAATAAAATCGAAACATGACTTTAATGATGCTTTGGCAAAGGTATACATTTTTTTAAATTTAGGTATATCTAAATCTATATATATAAAATCGAAAGGTCACTCACTCATCACGAAATCTCAGAAACTACATGTGCTAGGAATCTCAAATTTTGCATAGGAGTTATTTATAGGACGTAGGTGGTCGCTAAGACGGGAATTTGCAATATTCGATTTCTAAGGTGTTGTTTTTGGGGTCGAAAGTTTGTATGAAACTTCGTTACTACAAATGCTAGGAGTCTCAAATTTTGCATAGACGTCACTAGGACGTAGTCATGGAGACAGAAATTAATGATAACAGTTCACGCGTGTGAAACCGCGAGCGGGCCGCTAGTTAAAATATATAAGTGTGTATGAGTAAACGAACCTTTAAGTTTTGTGTAACGAACCTTTAAGCTTTTAGTATTCAATTGCCAGCCAGTTGTTTAGTAACAGTTTTTTTGGTTAAACAAAGCGAACCCTTTATTCAGAATTTTGAATTAATTCACTTAATAAGTATGTATTACTTATCTTTATCACTTTTTAGAAATGAAAATATAAAAGTTTGAAATAACTCTTTAAAAATATTAAATAAACATTGCATATTTATACAGGTGGGAGTGTCTAGTATTTTCCACACGCCAGCGACTGGTATAGTAAAAGACCATGGTGTTGTCGTAGACAAGGTCTTCCAAGACGCTTTTGTCAAAGTTGATGAGGAGGGAGCCACTGCTGGTGCTTTTACAGGTATTTGATTTAAATATTGAAATACAAAAACAACAAAAACTCTCTACGACAATTCCATGTACGGTTTTAGAAAATGTTAAAAATCTAATATTAAACACCAATATCCGATAATGTTTCAGATTTAATAATAAAATTTATTAACAATTCATCATCATCATCATCATCATCATCATCAACAACAGCCATCTTTTGTCCACTGTTGGACAGGCCTTCCCCAATTCTCGCCACCACACTCGATCCTCAGCTTTTCGGAACCATCCGCTTCCCGCCAACCTCTTTATGTCTTTATTAACAATTACCTTCTTTATATTATAATCAATATAATATATATACTTAAATTTATATTTTCATTTCTTCTGGTGCACTGGTGCTCTGGTGTTCTGGTGTCGAGCCAAAGCGCGACATTGAGCTTCGCCACTCAACACGCAATGCCTCCAGAATACGGCGGAAAGTGGAGAACGGAGTATCTTAACACTAGGTTCCCTCTGCCTACCCTGCTGTGGACGGGATACAGCGTGAAGCTGATTATCAATATAATTCCCAGGTTTGGTAGCGGTACCGATGTCATCTATCTCGAGGCCGCGGCCGCCCATCTCCTTCAAAGTGGACCGGCCGTTCCTTTACGCGATACTGCACGACGATATCATATTGTTTGCTGGAACTTATTCTAGCTAAAAATCTTGTAATTAAAATTACAAATGTATGGAACTAAATGGATAAATTGAATATGTTGAATATCAAATTGTAAATGTGTGTGCTCATTGAAAATTTAATTATAAAATTGTATATTGTTTCATAATTAAAAAAATATTTTGGAAATTATTTGTTTATTTTAATGTAATCTGCATTAATTATTTGGTTTTGATTTTTTTTATAACTTAATGTGTTATAAAATAATTCCAGCATATCTTCTGTACCTACTTAATAAAATTATACAGATATTATAAATGAAGTAAGATTTGATTGTTATATTATTCTTTATCGATATAGAAACAAGATAAAATTGTAATTAGTCTATAATTATTTATCTGGTAGACTAAACTTCATCGGGTTCCATTTCCGAGGTGCCAACATTTTCATCCACATCAGTGGTATTTTCACTGATTGACTCTTCTGTGGCTCCAGCTTCTCGTAGTAGTGATACAAGTGTCGCCAATGAACTCGATAACTGAAAATGATTTTATTTTAGAAGTCAAACTTAAACTTGTTTGTGCATAATAGGTTAATAATAATAAATATAAGAAATAAATAATCTTTACGCTGTATCCCGCAAACAGCAGGGTAGGCAGGGAGAACCTAGTGTTAACCCTAGTGTAAATCCTTGGTCTTCGGCGGAACTAAACGCCGCGCTTTGCTTCGCAAATTCAGGTGTATTATACTAAGAAATAACAAAACCTGTGCATCCGGCACCCTCTGTAAGATGAGCTCCACGATCTTGGTCTCCAGAACAGCATCAGATAACCTTCCGACCCTCGCGTGTCTTGCAGCTAAGTTGATCCTGACAAGAGGATCTTGCGTAGCGAGGTCACAAGCTCGTTGGTAGGCAGCATCTGCCCGACTGTCTCCTAGACGTTCTAGAGCTATTGCTATTAGTAGCACCTGTCAATAGTATTGTAAAAAATATTATTTTATTATATTAAAAAGATATAAGTACCTACCTATATAGACTTCCACAATTACCAGACTAAGAAAATGGAGTTCAATCCCTATAACAAATTAAACTAGTAGTTCTTTCACAGTTTTTTAATATTGTAAGAGGAGGCGTGGTATAAAGTGGCAGATTCCAAGGAACCCATTTGATCCACAAAATTTTAAGTCCGTTTATCATTTAAACCCGTACCTCTTGAAAACCGACATTCCAAGAGTACCTTGGAATATTTTAAGCCCAATTATGTACAATTTGTGGGCTCGATACTAGACTATACGTAGTAGTAGTTACGGCCCACCCAGGCGCCTCTCTTTCTACGACGCTCCTGGTTTTTTTGTGATCGTGGTGAATATTCAAATTCATAATTGCCTTGTGGGCTGGATCAAGCCCACAAGGCAGCAGACATTTCAACCAAATGTCTCCTCATCCTAAACACAATGTCAATAGATAAATATCTTACAGTAACAATAAATATCTTACAGTATGTGGATGTGTTCGTAACGCAGCAGCACCCGCAAGCCTGCAGAAGGCGGTGGCGGGGCGCTTGCACTGCAGCATGGCGAGGCCGAGGTTGTGCGCGGCTCGCGCGCTCAGCGGCGCCGTCCACGACGCGCGCTGCAGACACGTTATAGCCTGGTAGAGAGAGAAATAACACATTATTTATCCAATTTATACTTAGTTACACAAAGCTAATTGATATAACAATTATTTTTATACAAATGTTTCACTGAACTGGCTGAATGTTTAAAGTGAAAATTCGGCAGAGAGTAGAAGTAGAACGGAATGTTTTAACACTAGGCTCTCTCTGCCTACCTATATGCGGGAACAAGAAAAAAAAGAAAGAATAGAAAATAACTTACAGCAACAAACTTTTTTTTATTCAACAAAGCTAATCCCAAATTGGAATGAGCAGCTTCACAAGTAGGGTGAGCACTCAACGCCGCTTTAAGTCTTGCTAGACCCGCATCTACGTCTCTGTGCTCCAACATCATGGCGGCCAAGGCTAAGGCTGCAGAATGCTGTGTTGGCTGTTGAGATAGAGCCTCCCCCAGGAGTTGGAAGGCACGTCGAGGATCACCAGCTTTGAGACAGAGGGTTCCTGCTGCAGCTAATGTGTCAGCACCGCAGGAATGGGTACTGAAAGTTTTATTGTTTGTTATAAAATTTGCACAGTAATATAAAAAGAAAGAAAGAGAATTAAATATTTTTAAAGACACTATATATCGATAACATTTTATAATAAGAAAATAATGATATATATATATATCGAAATCGAAAAATATATATTATTGTTAATTAAACTAAACCTACGTCAAAGCATGATCGTAAGCAGCCAAGGCGCCGTTTACATCTCCAGTAGCTAGCAGCAATTTCGCCAGTAAGGCGGCAGCTCGTTCCCCACCACCTGGAACCGCCGCGCGCGCCCACTCCACGCTCCCCGTTCCCAGAGTAGATGCACATTCAGCTACGGAGATAAAAATGATATATATAAAAAAAATTCGAAAACAAAATAATATGTAAAAGTTTAAAATTAAGTATATGTCTATTAAAGGATTGTGATAAATAACAACTTGTGTATTTTTGTGCAAACAAGCAAATTTCGGTTCAGAAAACTTACCTAAGCCACAATAAATCTCAGGATCGGGATGTTTGGATATCTTGTCTGCTTCCAGATATGCCTCGTATGCTAATTGAAACCGTCCCTGACGATATCTACGGGTATAATATATATTAAAATATTTGAAGTTTCAACTTTCAAAAACTTTCTTTGTTAAATTGAATACTTATTTATGATTGTAACCAAAATTACATTTTCACTGGCATAGACGCAAAATTTCATATTTAATGTTCATAACAGAAAACAAATAAATGCCTTTTACAAAATGTTTCTCCGAGCGTAGATTGAACCTACTACCACAATGGGAACAGGTTCATTCTCCGCTAACGCTGTTGAGATGTGTTGTCACTAAGCTACAATAATAAACCAGAAAATAACCGTGCTCTATTTTTCTAATACTAACAAACATTTTGCAACTTGTTTCAAGGGCTCAGGGTCCTGAGGATGTAATCTGATGCAGCTGTGGAACTTATCAACAGCTTCTTGCAATCTTCCTGCGTCTGCTAAAACTGCACCCTATTTTACAAAATAAAATACTTGACATAAAATAGATACTTAAAAAAAAATCATGAAGGATACAGCATATACCTGAAGGTACACGCTGTATTATATTTCAATATCATATTTAAAAAAATATGCTTATAATTCCGATTTCAGACTTTTATAATAGAAAAACTTACAATAGATTAGATATTAAATTTGATCTACCTTTATGAAGTATGCATATCTATGCGTATTATTAGTTTGCTTCTGTAAATCTTCTGCGAGCTCCACACACTGCACATGTTCACCTCGCACGTATCGTGCATGCAATAACCAGTTACGTGACCCATATTTAAAATCTAGAAATGGATTATTATTAACAAATATTCCTAATCAAAAGCTCGGCGTTGAGTACCGCCACTTCATTCCGCGGAAAGTGGGGGGGACAGAGTATCTCTACACTTAGTTTCTCTCTCCCCACCCTGGTATATGCGGGATACCTACAAAGTGAAGCTTTATGACTTAAAAATATACTTAATGTGGCTTATGGAACCTTACCACTAGATTCCGGGAAACGGGAAATAATGTTTACTTTCGTTATACTTTTTATAATTAAGTACCTTCATTTTGTGCTTTTTCAAATGCTGAGTGTTTTCGCATTTCGAATATTATTTAGGTATTATGTATTGTTTTTATTATTGTAACCATGGTAATAGCAGTATTGTACTGAATTGGTTTTTATATTTTTCGAAAAACAAATCATATGAACTTACTATTTATTTTAATGTTATAATAAATAATACTAAATAATAATATACGGCAACATTTATTTTTACTCATGCACGTATCAAGCTAGAGATATAAGACCCAGAAGGACTGGTTTTTTATGTATATGATTTTTTAAACTTTGCTGACTTAATTTTTTATTGGTGAGAATTCTGGGGTGGGCACGAATGATCCGCCCCCTCCCTTTTCTACGCCCATGATTATACTGTAATTTTTTTCTGAATTTTCAAAATGCAGCTGATTTCTGAACTGTACTCAACGAACTGACAAATAAAAATGACAATCCACTATTGAATAAAATTGACAAGTGTAAAACATGACATAAATTACAACTGCGTTAATAAATAAATAGTTCCTTTTTATAACATTCCAAATCAATAATACAATATAAAATCGACATAATGGAGGATATGGCACGATTAGCTTTAGTAGAACAAAATATAAAAGACGCGGATACATTTTACGAGCTACTTCAGGAGCTGTTGCATTTTATCAATCAAATTTTAGACAACCCTCACGAAAATGAACTGAGAACAATCAAGAGTGATATCCTAAAAGGATATCTAAGATGTCAACCTTTCACCGACTATCTAAAGTACATAGGATTGATGCTGGTAAGTTATTAAATACTAATTTCTTCTTAATTTATTATATGAAAATTTGAAGTTAAAATTACAAATAATGTATCAATTTCAGATGGATAACAAATTTACATATCCGAAACAATTAACTTTAAGTAGACTAAGAATGTCTCAAGCAGCTATAGAAAGAAAACTCACACTTTGCTGTGGACCTTTAAAAAATCTGAGAACTGCATATTCTGGCATTCCTGGTACAAACACAAAAAGAAAAAAACAACAGCTGGTTCCATCTTTTATACAAGTAAGTGTTTGTTTTCAAATGTTTGAAATATTATACATGTTAAATACTTTTTAAGAGAGGTTTAGTTAGTATATATTAATTTTGATGTAGCTTTATACAAAGAAAGTTTAAGCAGCAAGAGTAATTAGACTGCTTTTAAGAGGCACAGATTCTTCGATTTTTAATGTGAGTCTGATATTAAAAATATTTTCTATTATCATATTTTTTTCTCATTAGGTAAAAATGAATCCATTTTTGATAAGAATACGAACACTATTCAATGATATGCTCAGATATGAAGATGATGACCTTCTAGAGACGGCCAGAGAGCAAATCCCACTAGTCACTTTACAGTCAATGGCCATTGAAAGAATGAGGGATCGTCAAAAAAAGATTAAAATGGGTATGTACTTAAAGCTGACCTGTACAATGTTACTTGTAAAAAAGTAACATTACAAAAATAAAATCAAAAAAATTAATAAGCTTCACATTGTATCAAGGTACACATATAGCATGGTAGACAGAGGTAATCTAGTGTTTAGATACTTCGTTCTCCAAAAATTTTGCCGAATTTTCAGAGGTATCGCCCTTTGAGTGGCGGAACTCAATGCAATGGGAAGAAATGAAAATGTTAATAAATAATAAGTCATTCTCCCGAGTGGGGATCAAACCCACAACCGTCACGTTACAGTCATAACCTTGTGCCCCTTGTGTCACGATGGCCTCAACTTTCCCACTTTGTCTTCCATAGTGGAAAAAATTTAGAAAAACCTCAAACCTTATAAGTTTGGTTAATTGTCGATCTGTACATCTGACAAGATCATTTGTCTTGAGATCTCATGGAGGTATAAAATATAATTAATATTAAACACTTTCAATGTCATAATTTTATCTCTTAAAACAGGTGAAACCAAAGAAAAAGACTTGTCATTTGACTTAGCCCTCTTAATAGAGTTACTAGGGTGGTTTAAGTTCAAATTCTTTTCATGGGTCGATAAGCCAGCTTGTGAGAATTGCGGTGGACCTACTGAGTTTACTTGTCACTCTACTATGCAAGCGGAGACTGAATCCTGTAACTTGGAGGTAAAGTGACTAATTTATTTTGCAGCTTCCTTCTTATTTACCTACTCTGGTAGATAATTGTGACGTTGATTTCCGCAAAAAGTGCAATTAAATGTTTTTGTCGACAATTCCCCTTTATTACCTGTTCGCAAAGTACCTTCTCCTTTATTTCTAAATTAGACAACTATATTTTTATATATGTTCTTTGATTTCTCAATTATTTGTGAATTATTCCCTCTGTCTATTCTGCTGTGTGCAGGATACAAGGTAAAGCTGATTATTACTTGATTTTAATTTTTAATCTAACACTATTTCTTAGGTGTATAAATGCAAAAAGTGTCCAAAAGGCGCTCATTTCCCCCGATACAATTCCCCCGCCACGTTGCTGCGCACGCGCCGCGGTCGTTGCGGCGAGTGGGCCAACTGCTTCACGCTGTTGTGCCGCGCGCTCGGCTACGACACGCGCTACGTGCACGATGAAACCGACCACGTGTGGTGTGAGGTGAGTGTGCTATTGTTGATCGGGGCCAGTCGTGGCACAGGGGTGCGAGAGTGTGGCTGTAAATGTGACTGGTTGTGGGTTCGATTACAAATCGTTAAATATTTTATATTCTTATTTTTCATAATCTTTAAATACATTGTCTTGTTTAGTTGTAGAGCGATAGGTACAAAGTTCCGTGACTCAATGAGTAATTTCTCGAAAACTAAGCACCCTACTATATGTAGGGGATGACGTTTAAAATGAATTAATATTCTCTACAGATATTCGACTACGATTCAAACACGTGGCTTCACGTGGATCCCTGCGAGGGCGTCATTGACACGCCGCTAATGTATACCCACGGGTGGGGGAAGTCCCTCAGCTATGTGATAGCGTTTTCACGCGACGACATTCAAGATGTCACTTGGAGGTATACAACTAATCATAAGGAGGTTAGTGGAGGCAAATGCACTTTTTTATTTGTATAATCAGTCAGTGGGATAATGGGAATGGAGTATCTTATCATTAGGTTCCCAGCTTCCCTCTGCCTACTCTGCTATGTGAAAAATTAATGTTTAATTATATATCATAGCTTACTATCCGACTGACAATACATTTTATTTATAAATAATTTCGTAAATTCTTACAAAAGCTTGGTTAATTACAATTAACAATATGCTGCTTTGAGCTATAGATGGCTGCGAAGATTAGATTTTAGGATTTATTTACTTTTTTTATTTTGTCTCTGGCGGCCGGCGGTTATTTTCTCCTAACTTTAGGGCTTCCTCGACTCGTCGACCGTACTGTAGATTGTTTAAAATGATGTCAATAATGTCCCACCAGGTACTAAAACGTCGGACAGAAGCGTCCGAGGTGGAACTCCTTAACACTATACTAGCGTTGCGTGCGCACCGACACGCCCAACTGTCGTCGGCAAGACGGAACTACCTTGCTTCTCGCACTGTCAAAGAATTGGTCGATTTGATGATAGAACGGTGAGGTTCTAGTGTAGTTTGCGAGGCTTAAGTTGAGAAAAGTAAAAAATAAAACAAATTATAGGTATTCTCATAATGTTTATTCTCATCTGAATTGTCTTTGGAGTTAATAATAATTTGTGCCGTTATATCTTTAAGTTGTGATCACGATTTTTTTTTGTTGCTTGTTCACGTACATTTTTCTATTCTTGCATTGCTTCTAGGGCAACTTTATTTTTTACTTTTAATAAATCTAACTCTAAAATAAAATATGAAGAATTCAATATATGATGCTGTCATGCATCAGTGCAAGAAGTGTAGTGTAGAAAGCGGCTTAGGCCAAGTAAGTGATGTCACACTTACACTAATATATATGAACACTCACTCAAATGCAAAGCTCAGCTCAGACCTCACGAACTATTTTTTTTTTCTCTTTTTTTAGAGAGAAACTAGTATGGTAAAAAACTTTATTCTTAATATGTTTGACTTCAAGTAAAAAAAATATATTAATATTTTTTTTTATGTAGCTCGAATCTTATTTTCCGTCTAAGCGCTCTGATCATTTAACTTTTCTTTTTCTCCGTTTAGCGCACAATGTCTCTAATATTCAGCCGTGCATGGAAAATGGAGTGTCTTAACACTAGGTTTCTTTGCCAACCCTGGTATGCTAGCGTGAAGCTAAAAAATGAAAAAAATTATAGTTAGGCTGTCGTGCGCGCTGGGGCATTATATATCAATTAATATTTTCATTTTATCGGTTTGGTAACAAGGCATAGCGCGATGTTGTGTTCTGCCACTCAACATGCAATGCCTCGAGACTTTAACCCTTTGCCTTATACCCTACTATATATTTATTTTTAATAGGAAACCCTCAGACTACGAATCACACGGTCGCCTCTCGGGTTCTCGTGAGTGGCGTGAACAAAGAGGCGAAGTGGGTCGCAAGCAAGCCGGTCACACGTTCGAGTTCTCGCGTGTAGGAGACCACGCGGTCCGTTACCACACCGCCACTGACGTGTACCAAGTGTACACTAACGGTGCTGAGTCGGCACGCATCAGCAAGTGGTCCAACGGCGTGCACGTCTACCACAACATGTTCAGGAAGGTAGAGGCTGATTGGCAACAGACTTATTTGGCCAGGACAGGTTAGTTGTTTTGGGTTTTTTTATTGTCAATAAAGCTTTTAATGTTTTTAAAGTTCCATACCTCAAAGGCAAGAAACGGAGTCCTTAAAAGATTTCTCTGTTCTCCATCTGTCAAGACCATTTTCTCGAGATCGCGTGGAGCTATCCAGCTGAAATTCTAATATCTAATATAGCTTGATTTTTTTCTGTATTCTGAGGGTCTATGATTCCTTAGAATGCAGAAAAAATCAGGCTCATAAGTCAACGCAATAAAAAGATACGAGCATTATGCATAAACTTTTACCGCATTTTGTTTGAAATTCGCCGTGTAGTCAAAACCTATAAGATAATTTACTTGATGTACAATATTTATGCAACTTGGCACAAAGTAAGTCGCCACAGTCGAATGTACATGTTATAAAGTTTTCATATATTTTATAAATTTATTTAATATTTAAATAATTATCTATTTTCTCGTTACAGAAGGAGATCCAACAGGTACAATCGAATGGCGTTTCTCAGCGACGGGTGATAGTACGGTGTTCAAATCCCTGTCGATTAAATTGGTATCAGCTATATACGAGAGTGGTTGTATTGAATGGACGGTGCAGTTCGATGGCGAAGCTTGTATACCGGTCGAACTTGGTGGTAAGCTTATTTTCGTATTAAAATTGTGGATTACATTTAAGAATGATTGAAAAACTAAATAATTAATATTTAGAATTTGAAATAATACCTTTTTAACCTATTTATAGGTTGGCCGCGATAGATTTGATTTTTAACAGATATCAAAATTTCCTTTGCGTGTTTTGTTCATATCAATCAAGTAATAATGTAAAGTCGAAAGTTTTTTATTATTGGATAATATATTTTTGAGTATGTAGATATTTTTATCTTTTTTTAATTCCTCGCGGTAGCCCGCTTATGGCAGGATATTCAAAAGGAACCTAGTGTTAAAACACTCCCAACGTGCCGTTCAATTATCGAGACATTGCGCATTGAGCGGTGTTACCTTCGTCTTCATTTAAAGTGGTGCTAACAAAAACACTGTATATTTAATATTCCAGAAGTAGCAGCAGTGCTCTCCCGCGACTTCTCCTCTGTGACTCTCCGCGCGCAGCTCTCCGGCGGTGCGGGCGCCGTGTCGTGGCAGCACGCGCAGCTGTTCCGACAGTCATTAGACGCTGAACAGAACACGTTCGAAGTTTTACTGCATTTGGCCAAGAAGTAGACGTTATATTCTATGTTTCTATTTTTGTCAAAAAATATTACTATTATTTTTAGGTATCTTCAGCAGTATCATTCTTTTTTTTGGGCTTAAGTTTACCTTATATATTCACTTTTACTGCATTTGGCCAAGCAGGTAGTAGTTATCTCATTTTACTTTTTTATGTTTTTTATTTTTAGTTATTTTCAGCAGTATCATTCTTTTTTTGCTTAAGTTAACTGAATTGTATAATTCACCTATGAAGTTTTACTGTATTTGACCAAAAAAATATATCAGTTATACTCTACTATGAAGCTGTTATTATTATTGTCATTTAATTATATTTATCTCTGATTTTTACTGTTACTACAGAGCGTCAATTATCCGAACTAATTGGGGAACATGGGCATTTGGATAGCCGACGTTTTCGAATAAACGAACTATTTTGATTTAGCCATACATATTTATTCACAATGAAAAGAAACCCACTGTACGAATATATCTTCACTGACATAAACTTCTTTGAATAGAAAATAAATAAATATAATAACCGATTCGATTTTTTTAAGAGATATTACTTTTACATTGCAAAATTTAGTTCATTTCTCAACATATTGTATGAAATTACATACCAATTGAAAAGAAAAGAGTAGAAGTACGAGTTGTTCTAGTACTTCGGATAAGCGGTCGTTAGTTTAATCAAAGTTCGGAAATCAGCGCTATATCGTATATTCAGTAACAACGTTTTTGGGCTTACATAAACTTAATAGAGTAATAGTATAAATGCTTAGTATATGTTTAGTTATGTTGTTAATTCAAATTGATTGATTCTTTTTTTTATTTCTTTATAAGGTTTTTTTATGTCAGCGTAATTAAACTTTAATAGTCTGTATTTTTTATTGTTATTAATTATTTACATAATAAAATTAAAACTTTATAATCTTTTTTTCTGGTGCTTTATTGTTAATGAATATTTAAAATATATTTAAAGATATTTGTTTTATCGTTATCGACTAAGATAAGATTTTCGGTGTTTTAGCATAGACTTCATATACCTACCGTAGTGTATTCAAAACTTACACTCATATTTATTTAATAAGATTTTTTGTTTTAATAATTCCTATTTATTTAAATATCTTTCTTGACCTTTTTTATGTATATATATTTTTTTTATTAATAATTGTAACCATTCTAAACACATCTCTCTTTCTCTGCGTCCGATATGCATTGTATTAAATATTATTATTCTGATTAAATTGAATTTACTTGTTATAATTTTACTATTTATTAAAACATCTTGACTATTTTGGTTTTTTTTTAATTATTCAAACTATTTTGCCATTTCCATTTTATCCTAATTTTATCATCTAAATGTTAATATAGAATTAAAATTGAACTCATTTCTCTCATATTGTATCTACGAATTTACTATTTTTACGTATTAATCATTAAATGTTGACAATTTTGTATCTTGGGTTTTCTAAAAGCTTCATAGATAATAATGTATATTGTTCAAAAACATAATTATTTTTTATGTCATATAGTGTCATAACATGTCAGTCATGGGCGTATATAGAAATGTTTAAAGAGTGACTTTGTTTTAGTTTTGAACTTATTGTTCTCCTTATAGGTTTTTTCTTATTTCACAGGTTTAATTTTATATTAGTAAAAAGTTTGCGGTGGGCACACCCTAAACACCCGCCCTTACTCTCTTTTCTTACGCCCCTAATGTTATTCCTTAAATATATTTTGCTTTATACTTGCATAAGGATGAATGGTGATTGCACGATATTTTTTTTTCTTTTTATTAAATTCAGAACTAAATTTAAAGTGATATCTAAAACGACTTAGTGACACAATAAATACTAGTTTTTTTTTCTACTATCATTCCGTATTAATAATGCTACTGTATATTAAATGTAATTTAACAACAGTATGGAAAAAATTATACTTAATAAATGTTAACTCAAGCAACAGGGATGTTGATTTCACTTGAAATATTTACACCATTACAAATTAAATTAGTAAAAAAAATTTCTCTAAATAACACAAGTTGTCTCTTTTTGCATAAAAGCGATAGAAAATCTAAGTTTGTGGCAATAAATATTAATAATCAAAAAATATAATAAAAGAAAAAAAAAAACGAACGAGCTTCGTAATATTTAGATGTCAACATTCCTGATCCAGTACGGCCAGCAAGTCGTAGCCGCTGTAGAGTTACGTTTTCTGAACTCTTTTTTTAAAACATCACAGTAAGTAATTCGTAGAACTAGTTTTAATAGTACTTTCATATATTAACTATATTATATGTATTCTGCCATTTTTATACTGCATGTTATATTTGTTATCTGTGTCCTGATTCTCGAAAAACAATCTAAATAATGTCTCACATACAATTGTGTTTTTTTTATAACTTGTATATAATTATAACTAAAATACAGGATGTGTTATTATTTCTTTATTGTCTGCAATTAAACTGATTTCTACCAAACTAAGAATGATGATAGTATACTAGTAATTTAGGTTCGAATCCCATTCGAGAGAAAAATATATACTTAACTGTTCTTTTGTGTAGCTAATTGTTTTTTTGCCTCAACATTGCATTTTTTCTATATAACTTAAAAGGAAAAGTAAAATGTAATTTAATAATTTTTAAAACTATTATTTACACAATTAGAAAAAGTATTACTAAATATTACAAATGTGAATTTGTGAGGATGGATGTTTGTTCCACTTCCTTGTTAACCAAAGAATTAAGTGCAGAAAAAAAATAGAAGTAAATAAAACACCTAATTTACAAAATATTTTTAATTTGGAAAAAATATTTTATTTTCAGTGAGACCATGCATTTATAATTTGAAATCTTAAATTTTCAATTTTATTTAACATTTAGTTCCATACATTTGTAACTTTAATTACCAGATTTTTAATTGGAATAAGTTCCAGCAAATAGTATGATATCGTCGTGCAGTATCGCGTAAAGGAACGGCCGGTCCACTTTGAAGGAGATGGGCGGCGGCGGTTCCGAATGAGAAGACGTAAATACAGCAACCGCACCTGAGAATATAATAATTGGAAAAAATTTAATTAAATCTGCTTCATGGTGTATCTCGTACACAGCAAGGTAGGCAGACGGAACCTAGTCCTAGTTAAGACACTCCGTTCCCCATTTTCCGCCGATTCTGGAGGAATTGCGCCTTCATTCATGTGGCAATGCCGCGCTTTACGTCAACACCAGAGTGAAGAATTGGAAATGTAAATTTACATAAATATTTTATTTCTTTTAGTAGGGATCGAACCCACAAACAGTCGGGTTTACAATCACACATTTTGCTTCCCTGCGCCTCAACTGGCTTCAATCATATTAATTATAATATAAATCAGATGTTTACCTATTTCTTTTTACATTTCATTATTTAATATGAAGAATTATGTGATATTTTCAATGAAGTGTTTAACATGTTTAGTTTTGAATTTTTTCTAAAACCTTGGAAGTTGTGGAGGAGGAATATAATATAATCAGCCATTTTGTGGCGACAGCCATCTTGAATTGAACTGAATTAAACATTGAAACTGAATGATCATTACTGTTAATAAAATCAAATACCTGTAAAAGCACCAGCAGTGGCGCCCTCCTCATCTACTTTGACAAAGGCGTCTTGGAAGACCTTGTCTACGACGACACCGTGGTCTTTTACTATACCAGTCGCTGGCGTGTGGAAAATGCTGGACACTCCTACCTGTTATTATAAATATTCTTTTTTTAAAGAGTTATTTCAGGCGAGAAGACAAACAAGCAAAGTTATTATGTTTTATAAACAATTATATGTTACTTAATTAGTTCACAATCATTAATCATGATTAAAGGGTTCGCCTTGTTTAACCAAAACATGAATTAAACAACTAACTGAATACGAACAGGGATCTTATTAAATATCCACATTGAGTATTTTGCAATCTTTTACGTATTCGTAAGATCGCTGTAAAGTTAGGAAGTCTCTTATAATACACACCAAGCTTAAAGATTCGTTTACTAATACATACATTTTTATACTTAGATATTATACTTGCATGTACGTAAATTTACCTTTGCTAAAACATCATTGAAGTTGTGTTTCGATTTTATTTCAAACTTGGGTATGTCCAAGTCGATTTCAGCATTAACTGGGTGCATTCTGAAGACATCTTCCAACATTCCCTTCTCTGATATCTTCCTAACTACTTCTGGAAGACCTTCCACGTCGTCCGGAAGTACTACGATCATGCGGAACTTATCCTCTTTGTAGGGTAGTTGTATCATCTGGAAAGGTAGATAGGCTTAATAGGATGTTAGATTTTTTATAGACTTTTTACTTTGTCGTAACGTAGCCAGGATATTTCTAATATAGCAATACTTTATCTAGTGTACCTACTCAGAAATAAATAAGGTGTTAGGTTAGGTTAGTAACATATAGTTAAAAAAAGTGAAATACATATATACCAAAACGACGAAATTTATAAAAAGACCAACTCACTCTAGCTCCAATGTCCTTATCGTTATAATAACGCAAAGGTTGCAGCAGATGCATCATCGGTTTCTTCACGGATTTACCTCTCGATGTATGGAACTTCTGCTCTTTGGTCTCACTCGCGTTGAATGGAACATGCCAATGTCCCTGGATGTTGATATAATGTTATTTTAGTATATAGATTTTAATAGTCGTAAATTTTAAGCAAAAATATTTACATACGAAGATCAGCTGCTTAAAAGATTATGTTGATTACTTTCTGAGGACACTCAAGAAGTTTTTTTTTTTTTCAAAAGTTGTAATACAGTTGTAATATAAAACTTAATTGTATAAAGCGCTTAAACGGTACCAATGCTTAAGAAATAATATTTTATATAAATAATTTTAGTCTTAAAAATGTAAATAGCACGTCGTACATGAAATAATAATTCAAAAAATTAATAATTATGTAATAAACAATATATACCTGGAAAAAGATAACATTGAACAGTGCTACGGCCGTCGCCGCGTCTATGTCAGATGCAGACATGGGGTGACTTATCTTCCCGTAAGTGTTCTTGGAGGACTGTAAATAACAATCGTCATGTCACTAAGTTAGGAGTACTAGTACTGTTACAGTACTTTACTTACTAGTACTGGACTTTTCTCATATTTCCTAATTATGAGTAATCACATGAGTGGGGCCGTCGTGAATCAGGGGCACAAGCGTGCGACTGTAAACTCAATTGTTGTGGATTCCATTCTCACTAGAGGGAAAACTATTTACCACTTTCATTTCATTGCTTTCGTATCGAGGTAAAGCACGGCGTAGAGTACCGCCACTCAACACGCAACGCCTCAAGGCCTCTGAGAAAATTCGGTAATGGAATGCCTTAACGTAAAAAAGTAACAAAAGAGATATGAATACTCACCCATTCATTTATTATGTCAGCCGCTGATTTAGGATGGGTAAAGTCGATACTACCCACTTCGGTGTTCAACGACCGCGCGGTTTTAGAGAAGTCATCATTTAAAGAATATTTGTCTGAAACGAACACTTTGCTCGCCAAATTGAGGTAGCTTGGGTCCATTCTTGCAAATCTGTCGGTTAGTTCTCTGTAAGATTTTAAAAGCTGAAATAAAATAAAAAATAAATATTTATATTAGTGTATTTACAAGGGGAATTCTGCACTAACTATGAAACGATTATATTGCGTTACTGGAGAGACTATTATTATTAGTTAAATAAAATTAACAGTTAAATCGTCAATCAAATATAAAAAAATATAGGCGTAAGCTGAGCTTGATATTTGTGTAAGTAGGTAGGTACTCCCCAAAAGTAGAACCAGAAAAAAACTTCTTCTCTACCAGACTTGCATCCTCATCATTTTCACTCTCGCCGGTTGATTTAATGTTGTTGAAATTAATTTCTGAGCCTTTTTTCATTTGATGCTCGAACCAACTCAATAATATAGTTTTATTTATGACATGTATTTACTTACTTTCGGAAAATTAAATCAATATCTCCTTACCTCGTTATAGTCAGTGAATCCGAGTAACTTCATAATCTCTTCTCTGTTTTCTCCTTCAGAGCCAGCAGCGTACAGTGAGAGTAGAGTCAATACGCCAAGAGGAGATGCTACTACGTTCTTGTTGGTTGATGCCTCATACACTTCCTAGAGATTTTATACGAGTATAAATAAATAATGATTCAGAAATTGAATGGAAAGTGGGGAACAGAGTGTCTTAATGTTCCTAATTTTTTCTTTTGTGTAATTATAATTTTTTGTATCAAAAAGTTTATTTTGCTTACCTTTAAAAGTTTCATTGAAGCGCTGTCCACAGAGTCGCCCAGTGCAGTCCGTTGGTAGTCGGTGAATGTAAATTCCCACCCCATGGCAAGCCCCGCCATTGTTGCTAAAATAATTAAAACCAAGTAATTAAAACCACCATAGTAAAAAAGGTCTAGTTCCGCCATTCAACACGCAATGCCTCAAAAATCAGTGGCAAGTCTTGCTATGGTATTGCGGGAAACAGCGTGAAGCTGATGAAACAAAAAAATAACATAAATTAAATACTAAAAATATTTACTTGTTACTCATAAGTTTTACATATGTAAGCTACTTACCGACAAAAATAAAAACAAATTTCCCCATGTTGTCGCCCCGATCGCTACCAGACTACTACTTGGCTGTTCCCGCAACTGACTTTATTTTATACATTTTTTCTTATCTAAACTTATTTGTTTTTAAGTTTTACACATAAATCTTCATAAATGTAATATTTTTTTGTTTGTAAAATAATGATATCGATAACATATACGATTTTATGAGTAAATGTCATTATCTTAGCGACTCTGGGGTATTCCATTGGGAGATTTTCAAGTTATAAAAGTTATTAATTATATCTACAATTGTGATTTCCTGGAATTTTATTATATTGTCATAATTTCCTTAAAATTCCACTAGAAATCGTTTTTGAAACGACAAGTAAGAAGGAAAAGTTGTCGGTAATGCGTCTCACAGACTTCAGCTAGTTTCGCCTAAAAATAATAATTTCGCCTAAAACTTTCAGTTTCGGCCTAAATTTCATCGAACCTTCGGCCGTGGGCGTGTTTCTCTTCCCCCAATTCTTTTAAATATGTCGATAGTTAAGTACTTATAACAAAAAACAAAAATGCTGCACATATGTTCCAAGTCACAACAGAATTTTAGACGAATTCGAGATTATATCTCACCACGATTGCATGGATCATAATAATATGACCTGTAACTGCAGGTTATCGTTAAAAGTTGCAGAACACTTATACCTTGAGGTTATTATAGACAAGAGAGTAAATTACATCTATCTATAGGTACCTATACATCTTTAATGGACATGGACTTTCAAACTTAATGTTAATAAAAGCCTCAACAAGAAAATGGAAACTTTCGACATTAGCCATCCATACAATTGTGGGCTTGTGGTGTAAAGGAAGGGGGCTCTTATAAAGAGTAAGATGAAAATAAAAATGAGACAAATTATTCTAAGCATAAATTTTCTTATGGAACTACATACAATTTCATTGGTAATATTTATACAACTTATTAAAATCCTAGTTGTTAACAATAAATAAATACAATTCAAGCAACCACGAACAATTAAGTGCAAAAAAACAGAAATCAAAATTGAAACAAATAATTTTAGAAATATAAATTTTATTACAATATTCAATATAATAATTAAAAATGTTCAATTGATCTATTTATTTTCATATATTAATAAAGTCAATTACATATTTAATGTTTAACTGCAGTAAGTTCCTGCAAACAATATGATATCGTCGTGCAGTATCGCGTAAAGGAAGGGCCGGTCCACTTTGAAGGAGATGGGCCGCGGTGGCCTCGAATTCATTGAATCTGGTACCATTACCAAACCTGGAAATTAAATTATTATTTTAGCTTCACACTGTACTTTGCATATAGCAGATTAGGCGGAGGGAACGTGGGAACCTATTGTTAAGACACGTTTCCTATTAAGACACTTCCATTTCCAATTTTCTGCCGAATTCTTGAGGCATTGCGTGTAGAATGGTGGAACTCTACGCCGTGCTTTGCCTCAAAGAAATGTACCCCTGCTCCACGAGGGCTTACAATAGAATTGACATTTTAGTTTAATATATTGTTTCTACGATCTTTGCATTTAGCGTTGGTTTATTTTTATATAAGTATTTGTAGTTTTTAAAGTAGACGATGTAAAACATTTACTTGTTAAATGTTAATTTAATTGTGGTTAAGACGAATTGATTGATTGATTCAAGACGTTTGGTCTCTACATGAATGCCTCAAATGAACATATATACCTATACATAGACTCATAAACACATTATTTTCTTTTGTGTTACACAGTCGGTTAAAAATTGGCTTACATTACCATCAACAAAGAATTTCGAAATTACTTCGCGCCGCTCCCTAGAACCGAGTTCATATCATCTTTTTCTGCTCGCTCGGTCGTTTCCGGCCGACTATTTATCGGTGGAAATGCAGCTTACTCTTGAGAGTTCAACGTAGACCATACCAGAGATCTCCTGCCATTTGGCCCACGTAGCAGTTATCCGAGCTTAGACATCATGATCGACGCGTCCGGACTCATTCATTAAGTATCCAAAGTAACTGAACTTTCCCGACTTAACGGAAAAGTTCAGGTGCCTTGTTTCAGGGCCTATATGGAAGGTGTTCGGACCATCGAGCCTAAGGATGTCGTTCTCAAGCTACCCAGTTAATATACCTACCTCGAATGATACCAATCGCTATTTACCTGTGATTTTTATCATTCTTAGAAATATTTTTTGACTAAATTGATTAAAATCTCTTTGGATGCAAGAAGATAACAACAAATAAATACAGTTCAAGCAATTAAAAACAAAAAAAATTCTACATTTAGTAGAAACAAAAAGAAAGTAGAAATCAAACCAATCAGTTCACAAATATATTTTTTTATTATGGAACAATATTTGATTTTATAATATAATTTTAAATAATCTATTTAGTTCCATACATTTGTAATTTTAATCACAATATCTTTAATTGGAATAGGTTCCAGCAAATAGTATGATATCGTCGTGAAGTATCGCGTAAAGGAACGGCCGGTCCACTTTGAAGGAGATGGGCGGCGGCGGCCTCGAGTTAGATGACATTGGTACTGCTACCAAACCTGGGAATTAAATTATTTTTTTATAGTAGCAGGCAGAATGAACCCCATAGAGCCATATTTAGGAAAATAATATCTGAATATAATAATAATTTAAATAATTTAAGCTTTAAACAGATGGAAAAGTAGAATAATAATTGGTTGACTTATCAGTTCGAGTAGCCTTCTAAATTTTTATTTTTTAATTTTTTTTGCGTTCAAAGGAAAAAGGAGCGCATTTTTTTTATTTTAAAACGAGTATCGAAATTTTCACGATATTTAATTAATCAATCATAAAGTTACACATTTAGTATAATGAAAGAATACCTGTATTCAAATAAGTTATTACTTTAGTTTTTATTTATTTTGAAATATTCTACAGATTATATATGTTTTTCTTGGAATGATGATGATGAAACCAGATACTGGTTTCATGTTTTATTAATACTATTAATTAAAAAAGATTTACTAAGTCATCTTATTTTATTAAACCTAGAATTATCTAAAAAAAAAACGAAATTGAAAAAAAAAAAACGATTTTGTTATTTTAAAAGTAATTTATAACATTAGATATCTGCTGATTACAAATTTTCAAAAAAAAAAACTTTTTCAATTTTAATAATAAGTTTTAAAATTTACAATTAACTTATTGTGAATAGGTTCCGACAAATAAAACGATGTCGTCGTATAATATCGCGTATAAGAAGGGACGATCCACCTTAAAGGGGATAGAGAGTGGCGGAGACCACAGAGCCAGTGGTCGGGCAAGCATGGCTGGAAATTAAATAATTAGAAATTAAAAGTAGGATTTGAACTTGTGACTCTTAAAACTACAAGTATATGAAAAACGTCACCCAAACCTCACACAACTAATGGGCGGTTCCTAATACAAAATAATATATGTCAATACATTTTAATCAAAAAAAGATTTGAACTCCATACCTGTGAATGCTCCAGCAGTGGCGCCCTCCTCGTCTACTTTGACAAAGGCTTCTTGGAAAGCTTTGTCGACTTTAACTCCGCGGCCTTTTACTATACCGTTTGATTCTCTCTCGAAAATACTCGATACTCCCACCTGTTTAGATTAATATTTCTATTATCGTCTAAAGATATATGGTTTTTAATATTTATAAATAAATTATACAGGCTGTTGTGGCGTAGGGCGGCAAGTAAACAAAGTGTTGCTGTAAACATGACGAAAAAGGCATGGAAAATGAATATTTAAAATATTCATTTTCCATGGGGGGATTCATTTTTCATGGGGGGTGTATGAATTGCATTAGATTCGCTTATATCCCCTCCGTTTTTCCTGCTATATATAAAACTAAAAAAATAACAAAAGTCTATATATTATAATAATACTCACCTTTGGCAAAATATCATTAAGGTCATGTTTCGACTTAATTTCAAACTTAGGCATGTCCAAATCCACGTCAGCCCCGGCCGGATACATTCGGAAGACATCTTCCAATAGGCCCTTCTCCGATATCTTCTTAACTACTTTCGGAAGACCTTCCTTATCGTCTGGGAGTAATATGATCATGCGGAATTTATCTTCTTTGTAGGGTAGTTCTATCATCTGGAACAAATATTATAAATTAATATAAGAATAAATTGTAATACATTAAACTTTGAAACAACTCAGCGCATTTAGACAGTCATTGTATTAGCTATGGTTTTAATATAACTTAATTGATAGTTACATTATAAAACTCAAGAATTCAAGACATAATTTCTCTGAAACGAAATTTTCTAAAAAATTTTGTGGACAAAATTTTTAGACAAAGCGGACACCAGACTATTCTGGGTGGACATGGACCACCCCATTCCTACGCTCATGCATGATTGTTAAAGTTCACATAGTCGTTCAAATAGCAATAACTACATTTATAACAATACTGAGTCGAGATCAAAATGTTCATAAATTATTCAAACATTCAAGCAGAAAAATATATTTTCTAGTAAGAAATATAGGTAAGCCAAACATAACCTACAATTTGAAATTTAAATCATCCAAAAACAAAAATGACAACTCACTCTCGCTCCAATATCTTTATCTTCATGATAATACAACGATTGCAACAGATGCATCATCGGTTTCTTCACGGATTTAGCTCTTGCTGTGTAGAAGTCCTGTTCTTTGGTTTCACTCGCGTTGAATGGTACATGCCAATGTCCCTTTTTGAAAGAAAAGAATTAAAATATAGAAATTATTATTCTTTTCCGTTGTATACCACCCATAGCAGGATAGGTAGAAAGATTTGGAAACCTAGTATCTATATAAACCTAGTAAACCTTTCCACTGAATTTGAACAACAAACAAAATAACTTTGAAAATGTAAAATTTATCAATTTATCATAACGGCAACAGTGATATGTATTGTGGCCACCTAACCGCTCAAGGATACTAAGGAACTTACCTGGAAGAAAATAACGTTGAGAAGAGTGACAGCCGCCGCCGGGTCTATATCTGAGTCCGACACGGGGTGATTTATCTTTCCTTCTGTATTCTTGGAGGACTGAAAGAAAAACACATTGTCACTTTAAATTAACTCCGTATCTTGCATATGCAGGGTAAGCAGAGAAAAACTAGTGTTAAGATACTCCGGTCTGCACTTTCCGCCGAATTGTCGAGGCACGTTGAATGGCGAAACTCAACGCCGCGATTTGCCTTGTTACCAGAACGAAGATAAAAAAAACAATAATATTTTCCCTGAGAGGGAATCGAACCCAAAACCGTCGCGATTACAGTCACACGTTTATGTCACTGCGTCAGAACGGACTCAAAAGGCATTTTTCTTTATAAATAAACCCTCATCACTTACCCAATCATTTATTATTTTAGCTGCAGCATGAGAATCAGCAAAATTAATGCTATCCACTTCGCTTTTAAACGAGCGTGCTGTTTTAGAAAAGTCATCATTTAGAGAATATTTGTCCGAAACGAACACTTTGTTCGCCAAATTGAGGTAACTTCGGTCCATTCTTGCGAATCTGTCGCTCAGTTCACTGTACGACTCTGAAAGCTGAAATAAAATTAAGGATATTTATTACCACATCTATTTATAGCAGAAAAAAAATCTCTGCCCTACGCTAAAAAAATCATAATCGAAATATAAGATTAAAAAAAAAACGTTTATAACCAATTAACGGAAAACTAGTTTTATTTTGTAAAACAAAAGAAGAATTAATCATCAAAAGCATTAAACTAATTAGTCTTAGGAAATTTCCTTACTTGTTTATAGTCAGCGGAACCAAGTAGCTTCATGATTTCTTCTCTGTTTTCTCCCTCAGAGCCAGCAGAGTATAGCGAGAGTAGAGTCAATACGCCAAGAGGAGATGCCACTACGTTCTTATCACTTGATGCTTCATACACTTCCTGGAGGTTTTATAGGATAATCTATTTTAATATAAAAATAATAAATACATTTGGTTGATGCTTTAACAATTTTATTTTTAGGGTTCCATATCTCAAAAGGAATAAAGTGAACTCTTATAATATCTCTTTATAAGCCGTCTGTCATTCTATCAAGAACATTTATATCCAGATTGTGTGGAAGTATCAAGCTGATATATCAAATATTTAACTCTATTGTCCATAGAGCACAAAAAAAATCTAATTTCTATGTCAACGCAATCTAAAAATACGAGCATTTTTGCACTGATTTTGCTATATTTTATATGAAATTAGCCGCGTAATCAAAACCGAACCGAACCGAATCGAAGAAAGAATTTACAATACAAAGAAAGAAACTCCGATAAGGAAAAAGTTACTTGCTTACCTTTAAAAGTTTCATAGAAGCTAGATCAACTGAATCACCCAGGGCTGTCCGTTTATAATCGGGAAATGTGAACTCCCATCCCACTGCGAGCTCCGCCATTGTTGCTATTGCTATAATAATAATTAATAATATAAGCTAAAACATTTATTTATTTTTTTGTTACCCTATATGATAGGCTTCTGTTGAGATGGACATATTGAATGAAATAGAATTTATGAAATAATTATTTGCATAACAACCTACGTACCCTACTTATTTTATACATACATATAAAAATAAATAGTAGTAGGTGCGCAGATTCAATTTCAATAATATATATGACGGATATAGGTTCAAATTACATAGAGGATTGTCTATCTTACTTATTAATAAAAAAATAAGGTTGGTTTTGCACATAATAGCTAGGGAACGGTGTACGGAATAATCCCTTGGGGTAAGATGATACTTTGACTATTTGACTCAATATAAATTGTTAGGTATCTCTCAATGCTGTATTTTTATAATCAAACAAATAATAAAAAATGTATAAGGCCAGTCGCGGCGCAGGGGCACAAAGTGTGGCAGGAAACCGATGGTCGTGGGTTCGATCTCCACTCGAGGAAATGAAATATTTATTTAAATTTTATAAAAAATCATCTTCACGCTGTATTCCGCACACACCAGGGTAGGCAGAGTGAACTCAATGTTCAGACACTCTTTTCCCCACTTAACTCAACGCCAAATCCACGCTTAACTCAACGAAAAATTCAATCCCCCTAATAGAATCGAACCCACAAAGACTGTTTCTACAGTTAAACCGTTAATACTTGATAATAGAAAATAATAAAATTACATCAAATTACATTAAACCATATTAAAACAATAAAATCCATTCTTGGAAAAACTAGATTCAATTCACAAAGAAAATAACATCATTTAAGACAATGTCTTAACGACTACGCATTACGAGTAGACGTTCATATAGTAGGTATCTTGTAAAATTAATGATTGCACGCAATGACCGTAGGTTCAATCGCTCTCGGGGTATTTTTTAATTTAAATATTTCTGTTGTCCTAATAGTCTATATACTATGTAATTGTTTGACGCTATGAGCTATCCATCTTCTTTTTAATAAAGTCTTTAAATACCAGTGTACCTACCCGTCTGCCTATTTACTCCACTTGACGCGTGCGAAGCGAGAAGACAAAAGAAAATTATTTAATTATGGTTTACTGTGAAACATTATCATTTTCCAAGAAAAAAATTATAATGCGAGTCTGACATGGCGCACTTGATTCGCACTCGAGGACAAGAAATATTTAATATCTCCATTTACTGGTGGTGCTAAGGCAAAGCGCGGCGTTGAGTTCCCCTACTCAACACGCATCACGCAAAATCTAGAATTTGGCGGAAAGTGGCGAAATGAGGGTCTTAACAATAGGTTCCCTCTGCCTACCCTGCTGTGTTCGGGATACAACTAGACGCTAAATAAAAATATAAACCTGTTTAATATTGCAGCCACACAATTCGCATGCGATACATATTAATGCGAAACTAATACTTTACCACTGTAGAGATGTAACTATCTAATATTTATTAAATATAATGTCACCTAAGTATATTGTAATAAGAAATATTCCCAAAATTTTCGTCTTAGGTATAACCTACCTACCTACACTTAGTATATTTAGACGTATTTAAAAAAAACAGGGATAAAGAACATAGGGATAAAGCGTGAAGCTATGTATGTATGTATAAAAAAACGCAAGGCAAAGAAATTAAGTAAATTAATAGTCTTTTTGGCTTTTGTAAAGTTTTACTAATACTTACTTCCATCCTTCCAATATGGGGGATGGAAAACATTAAAGCATTGTCCAAAAACATAAGTGACGCAGCAAAGGCGACGACGCGTCTGGCTGTTCACGCATCGTCATCGGCAAGGAACATATACATCGGCGTATCCAGAGAAATCTCCAGGAAAATAATTTATTCTCGCAAGAGGGAATGGAACCCAGTCAGGTTACAGGGTCAATAAGTTATACCACAATTTTTAGTTAATAGAGAGGCCGCTATGTTAAACTTATAATTATGAGAAACAGGGTAGTAGATATATATGCCAAAGCAAAAGCTTAATTACCCAAATTATATAAACAATTAAACGTATCTTTAATAATATCACTCAAGGTTAAACAATGTTTTGATTTAAAGATTAAATATAATAGTAGTCAACATAACTTAAGTTACGATATTTATTTTAAGATTTGTTTTATAAAAGAGAATTTTAAAAATATTTATTATATAAAATATTTTTTTATTTACTTAATATATTTATTGTTTTTTTTTATTTAAATTAAAACAATAAGATAGAAGCATGTACATTACATAATATAATAAATATTTTTTTATGTTTTTTTTTAATTAGAGTAAGGCAACCGTCCGACATTGCGTCCTTAATAAATTTAAAAAAAAAACATTATTTTTTTTTCTATAAAGTTACTTAAGTGTAAATGAGTAGGTAAGTAGAAATACAATTTAAAATTGAATGAACATAAAAGAAAATTATGTAAATGAGATAGACTGTTAATGTTTTGCCTAATAGCATTAAAAATAAGGAAAATGTTTCATCGTGAGTCATTCTTAACTCATATACAAGTTTAAACTTACCCACAATAATTATAGCGATTTTCCCCATGTTGTCGCCTCGATCGCTGCACCTTGACTGTCCTCGCAACTGACTTCATTTTATTAACTTTTTCTAATCTGTGTTTATTTCTTTTTAATTTCACCGCAAATTGTGGATGGATACAAAAATTGATCTCTTATTAATTGTAAATTAATTGGATCGAGAATATATGTGATAATATCTAACGACATGTTCTTAGTGACCTTAAGTACACTTCAATAACGAATAAATAAAGTAAACATACATGAACGTAAACTTATTTATGCATAATGCACTTAATACTTATATTTTATTATACTTACATTGTTGATATTCGCATTGTATCTCTTTAATTACGATAATATTTTTATTAACTGTATATTTTTTAAAGTTTCCAATTTTGGAGAAACTTGGGAATCTGAATGTTAGGGATGGCAATTGTTTAGGATGTTTTATTTGCAACATTTTATGAATACCATTTAATGATATCATTTTAGGAGATTTAAATATTATAAAGTTTTGATATCTAACGGTCTCAAAATATTTTAATTTTTATTTCAATTTAATAGACATATTTCAAC
>JAKRZM010000870.1:279023-300613 GCA_036379175.1 Heliconius cydno galanthus
CGTTGGGTGGTTTAGAAGAAGAAGAGTTAGAAACAACAGACAGACACGAAAAGCGACTTTGTTTTATAAGATATAGGATAATATAATTATTAATTAGATTTCTATACCATACACAAGAATCTTATTTAGAAATTACATATATTTAGGCAATGCTAATATTAATCTTATTATTTTCAGTTCACTAAGAACAAAAGAAAATTTAGAAGTAGTAACAAAAATACCACAAGATAAACTAATGATAGAGACTGATTGTCCTTGGTGTGAAGTAAAACCCACTCATCCTGGCTACAGTCATGTTGTAACTAAATTCCCTTCTGTGAAAAAAGAAAAATATTCTGTGGAGTCTGATAATCAAGTTAAGGGAAGGAATGAGCCTATTAATATTGTGTAAGTATAACTGGGTATACATAGTGACACTAAGTTAAGTTAAGACACTAAGTTTTTCATGTTACATCAGTTGAAAATTTTCATACATTGAATATTGAGTGGCAGAATTAAACGCTGTGCTTTCTCTTCATCAGAATGAAAAAATATAAAATTTCCATTTTGGGCAAATGTTTTATAATTAAACATTTTCGCTTTGTCTAATCATCATTTATGTTTTTTAATTGTAATGCCTGAAATTGGTTGGAAGATCCATTGGTTGGAATTGGCTGGTGTCTAAATAAATTAAATACTACTCTTAAATAATACTAAATTCTCTTTACCTACTTTATTGATAATAGTAATTTATTTTTTTATTGATAATAATAGTAATAGTTAGAAATCTTATTTAAACTAACACAGAATTAAAGCTGCTGGCTACTTTAGAATTAGTGTCTATCAGCTATGCAATTAATATCTATAGCCATTTATATTAATGTAATATCAAATGTTTGAGGCCAGTCATGGCACAGGGGCAAAAAGTGTGACTGTAAACGTGATTGTTTGTGGGTTCAATCCTTACTCAAGGTAATTAAATATTTACTTAATTTGTATTTTCATTTCTTCGCTCTGGTGGCGTTGAGTTACGCCACTCAATATGCAATGCCCCCAGATTTCGGCAGAAAGTGGGGATTGTTTTAACACTAGGTTCACTCTTCAAACCCTGTGTGCAGGATACAGCGTAAAGCAGATTTTTTTAAATGTTAATTTAAATCTCTTAGGTGTGAATGAGAATTATATTTTACTTCAATCTTTTATTTGTGTAATGTATATTTATAAATTCTTTTACAGACAAGTTTTGGAAATACTAGCTGCAGTAAGAAAGGAAGACATTGATGAGTTAGCAGAAGCTGTTTATAACAATACAAATAAACTTTTCTTTAGTAACAAGTAAAATATAATGTTACTGTTGCTAAAAAAAAAGATATAATCATTTTTTAATTATGCATTTTGTTTAAAATAGAAATATGAAATGTTAATATAAAAATAAGTATAACAAATTATCGATTTTATATTTTCTGCTTCTCCCACCAACACCCATCAGAAAAAACAAACAAATGAGAAAAGTAAAATAAATAAAACACAATAGAAATTCATTCCTCTATTATTTCAATTCTGTTAACATTACAATACGCGACCTCTCAACACAAATAAATACTACAACTTAATTAAAAAACATTATATTTCATTCAAATTTGTGAAGAAAGTGATTATTCAAAACATTTAGGATTTTTAAAATCTTTAATTTAAAATATGAAAATATCCACATTTTGTATTTCATTCTATTGCTTTGTTTTCTCTAATAGTATTATATTAACCTTTATTATTTTAAATATATATAGAATAGTATTAAATTAACATTTAAAAAAAACAATAATGATCAATCAAACCCATTCACAGGCAAACTTTTTTTTTAAATGCAACGGGAATGTATTTTAGAAATACTGATATTTAAAAAAATTAAACATAGTTGTCATGTTAATAATTTAATTTTAAATGATATGATAAATGATCTTATTCGTTGCATGTTTTATACAATACTAATTTCCGTTTAGTATTTCATAAATTAAGTAAAAAATGGTAAACTTCATTAAAAAAAAACAAAATAAATTATAAAAAAATCATGCATTATGTATAACAGTACAAATATAGTTAGTATTATAAATGGGGTTTTCTAACGTGAAAATGTCGAAAAATTATATAAAATTATGTTGGACATATATTAAAAAAATGTAACCATAAAATTTCAATAGACATCTATTTACAAGTGATAATGAAATAAAGAAATAGCGATTTATTAATAATAAAAAAAATATGTAAAGGAAATCAAGAAAAGGTCTGTGTGATGTTTATTTTTTAATGAAGTGATATAATTTATTTAAATTATTAGAAAACTATGATTTTAACTCTATGTTATCAGAAAAAAACTCAAATGAATACAAGTGACACAACACTATAACTATTCAAAATAAATATATGAAATTGTTTGCGCTATCATATCACATCACATTAAATTAATATTCAAGATAAAACCATGAAACAGACATTAACGACAAATACTTGGTTTAATTAATTTAAGATACACTTTTAAAAACTTTAAAATATAATTTTAAAAACAAAATTTACAGAAAAAAATCTTGAAATTTTGGATAAAATTCTATTTTCTTACACTGTAATGTACAAAAAAATCTTTCCAAATACTTTTTTATTAAATTCAACAGAACCAGAGGGTTAGCCATTTATAACTTCAAATTGATAGTAAATATCAAGGCCTATTACATTTATATTAATCTCTTAATTAAAGACTCCATTAATCAAACCATTATTGCATTCCATAAGAATTATACAAACAAAATTTCCTCAAACCATTACTAAAGCACAGCTCCACAAACCCATTTTTCTTAATATTTTTGAAGAAAAAAAAATGTAATAAGCCTTTTTTAATGAAACAGAATGTTCAATATATAAATAAAATGAACACATTTATAGTGTCTATCACATCACATCTCAGGGTAACTTGGAGTATACATGCACTTGCTCCCTGAACCAGTGGAAGTAGGTGCTCATGTGGAACTTAGTTGCGTTTAACGCTACTTGTGTTTTGTTCTGTAGGATCTCCGGTGCCCATTCTCCTCTGTAAAAAAATATTAAAATTGTATACGAATAACAAAATCAGCTTCACTGCATCCCACATACACTAAAATAGACAGAGGGAAACTAGTGTTAAGAAACTCTGTTCTTCACTTTCCACTGAATTCTGGATGCATTCTCAAGGGTAGATTAAACCCAAACCAGTCGCATTTTTGGTCACTTTGTGCCTCTGTGCCATGTCTGGCTTTGTAAAAATGTAAATTAGTTGCAATAAATTGATATAAAGTAGTGGTGGCAACTGTTAAAAGTAAATATTAACACTACACATGTGTCACATGTCTGATTGTCTTAAAATATTTGAAACATTAATTATTGAATCATTTCTTTTATTCAAACACCTGTGGCAAAATTTTATATAAATCCATATGAAAATATTTAAAACTTAAATATAAATGAAGTAAAATGTTATATGCTAAAATGACAGACAGACAGACAGACATTCATAACAGAACTAATTAGCTACTAACTACTAGTTTTATAAATAAAAAAAAAAAACAAAACTTACACAAAAACTTTTGTTGACAGATAATTAACAGTTATCTGATAATATTCATTAGAATATTTCTTGACGAAACTGTAACCACTCACTGCGTAACTTTGCACCGTATCCAATACACCAGGGGCATACTGCTCTATAGTTTCCACTACTACAGGTGTTTTTTCTACGACATACTCCTTCATGTTTACATATAATGCACATATTTTCTTGACTGAAATAGTAGCAATATCCAATGATAGCTGGCCGTAGGGCTTCAAAGTTTCGACTGTGTTAGTGTAATATATGGGTGCATTTGTCTCCAGCCATAAATAGCCTCGGGCTGAACTTGATAATGCCTTCCTCCATGCTTGTTGGCTTTGCTCTAGTATGCCAAGATCTTTGAATAGTTTGCCAGTTGAACTTTCTGTTAAAACAAAATTAAGAAATTATATAGTAGATTCATATTAAAAGTATCTTACATTAACTAAATATTTAAAAAATGTTATTGGGACCTTTTATTTTTTCATTAATTTATCATGTTTACAGACAATTACCTCACCACTGCATCACAATCTTATATAAATATTTTTCAACCAAAATATAAAAACAGTATATCAACAACAATTAAATAGAAAGTATCACAAAGGTCAAATAGGTTAATATACTAAAATGTAATCTCATGTGCAGCATATCATTACACTTATCATTGAATGCAATGTTTTATAATAGTTATTATACAAATAATAAAGTTATAAGTAATTATAGAATGACCTTTTTCATTTAGAATGTAATTTGAGATAATGTGGAGATGTTAACCTTAGAGGATGTTGTGACATTGTGGGACACAAGGGTGCGACTGTGAAGATTCCTTAAAACTTATTATTTCCCATTTGTATAGAGACAATTTCGACCACATTATACAAAATAATTCATGGTTGATTTTTTTTAATAAAAATAAAACCTGTTCTTAGAAGGATTATCATTCTATCATAGTAACTTGTAATTTACATACATTAAAGACAAGTTTTGATTTTTGCATTATATAATTATTTAATTTATGTAAAAAAATCTTTTCTATATAAAAAAAACTAATATATGAATATGTATGGAAGAGATGGCTTTTTGATATATATTTTTTTTATATATATCTGTACACTCTATTGTAATGTAATGTACAAATAAAGTACTGATAGTATAAGCTTGTACTTACTTGCAAAGTTGCCGTTGGCTAGTGAAACATCATAAGAAACTAAACCCACAATACCAACAAACAAGAAGAAGCTGGCCCACAGCCAAGGGAACTTTCTAGTGCTCGTCATCCTGTCTAGAATATCCTGGAAGAAAAATTACACTCACACTGACATACGACAACACTACACAGAAATGTATAAGGAAAAATATATGCTGTTAATCTATTGTTATGCGTTTATTAATTGCTATAATGGTGGCAATTACTTTTGAAATTTTCCGTGAATCCAACTTAATGAATAATTATAAGTTAGAAGTTTAAATGATTTGTAAACAAGTTCAGAGTAATCTTATTATATATTTATAAACATTCTTGACATGTTAAAAAACGTTTAAGTTTATTCATACACGTCACACAATTTTATTGCAAATTTAAATATACATACTTAATATTTTCCAACTATAAACCGTAACGCAAATAAAACACTTTATCACAACGTCAAAACAATGTATATAAATGTACAAAGTATAAGATAAAATAGACTAAATTGTTTCGAAAATAAATTTACACATCACTACGTATCTTAAAATATTTAATGAGACTCCCACAAAGTTACTAACGGATGTAACACATCGAAGTTTACTGTTACTTATTTTCGAGTGCGGACATTGGGCGCGTCGAATAACCCGCAATTCTAGTTTTACCAACGACGAAACTCTTCAGATTATAACTGCGCGGTACGCCCATTATGGAAAATTTCAATATTCCGATACTATTTGTTACTATTAAAGGTAAATAACACTTCGACTCACCAATAAACTTTAAAAATACAACTTTTTAATAAATATTTCTATTTATAACAGCTATATACGGCTTATTTCGAATTTAATCACAAAATCAATTTCGTTTAATGCGTTCGACAAAAATGTCCTTTTCGATTTCATTTGGCATTGAAAGCTAACTAAACAGTAGTGTGGCCATATCAAAAAATATAAAATAGGGATAATCGATTTTAATAATTATCGTCTTTGATATTTTACTGTGGTGTAGTCTATTGTTAACTTATATTTTAAAATTAAAAGTATTGAAGATACAAATAAGATACAAAATCTGTTATTACAAAGAACAAATAAAGATGTTTTTATTATTTCAAATAACTACAGCTGTTTAAATTTATAAAAATTACATCTTTAATTATTATTTGTCGAAATTAATGTTCATTGTTATTTAGTTTGGATATTATGGGAATCGAAATATACTCATACATAAGTATAAAATTTATGAAGACACACTAATTTAGTTCAACTAAATCAAGTTGAAAAACGGCTGCTAAGTACTGCTTCGGCTTAATAAATTAGATATAACAAAAGAAAGAAAAACAAAAATTGTATGTATACATTCCTACTAGAAGTTTTAGAAATAATGGACTAACCTGGCATATTTTCTTTGTTTTGACAACTGCTTCGTCTTTCTTCTTGCCCTTCAATGTTTCCCCACAAACTTCTACGTATTGTAAAATTGTTGTTTTCAAAGATTTCTTCTTTAATTTTGGACTAACCTCGGCCCAGTTTGTATCTGGGCAACAATTATTTTGTTTAGTCTTACATTTATAAGGCTAGCCTTATAATTGCGGGATGAAGACAGAAGTCTAGACTGACAGTCTAGTCTGACAAAACCCTGCAGATGCGTGGTCCTACCTTTTTTTACTTTTCCAAAATGATCAAATTTAATTGTATTTTGTTTTTATTTGCTACTTAAACTTAAACTAGACATAATTAAGGCTACGTTTCTAATTGTTAAGAGAATATTCGGATTGGCCTTTGTCTACATATTTACCTTAATGTTATTTTAATACCTAATTTGATTATATCATAAAACATAGTGTCTTAACAGAGTCAATCATGTAAATTTTTGAGACATTGCATAAATCGAACCCACCCAACCCAACCAGATGTATGCCATTTTGCCACAATGGACTTGATTAATTATCAATATAAAAAAATAATTATTAAAATATACCTATATGCTCTATCAGAGTGGCAGATTGTTTAGGACATCTATTGAACAGCTGTTGCCACGTCGCATTACAGGAGTCGTCTCTTATCAAACATTCTATAAGACTTTCCACCAATATCTTATTATAGGGATCTAAACTAGGCCCGCTTAAGTATTGATTTGGCAGTTTCTTCATTAACTGATTGAAGGTCACTTGTAGTTTATTGCCGCTATTCTTGAAATATATATCCTGGAATTAAATTTTTTGTTAGTATTGTTCATGTTGTAATTTTAAGGGGAAAAGAAAGGAAAAGGGGAAATTGGAAACGAGTGTTCAGACACTCAGTTGTCATTAGGACACTTCCGTTTCACACTTTCTGCAGAATTCTAAAGATTGCGTGTAACGAAGAAATCGTTGAGAGAGCGAAGAAATTAAAATATATTATAATTCAATTTCTCGTGTGGGAATCGA
The DNA here is from genome assembly GCA_036379175.1 of Heliconius cydno galanthus. Lineage (NCBI taxonomy): Eukaryota > Metazoa > Arthropoda > Insecta > Lepidoptera > Nymphalidae > Heliconius > Heliconius cydno. Next base: position 286,233 of record JAKRZM010000870.1, read on the forward strand.
ACCCACAACTTATCGCATTTACAGTCACACGCTTGTGTCCCTGCACCACAAATGGCCTACCTCTGCGTACACCCTGAATACACCATGAAGCTAAAAAAACCAAAGAACAAAAAAATAAATCCCACCTTATATTTACTTAATTGATTTATAAGGTCACTTGACAGATCTTTAGACAGCGCATTCCGTTTGCCGTTTATCAAATCGAACATGGCGACCAATTGGTCCAACGTCAGTTTTGCCTCCATATTAACGTTTCTGTCCAGTAAATCAGATAGATATGATATAATGTACTTTGTATAGTTCTTCAATTCAATTATTGGTAGGAAGAGTTCTTGCCAAGCTGTAAATAAAATTTATATTAATATTTTACCGAAAAATAAGGCCCTCATCTGTTTATTGTCTTGCGATGACTGATTTGGTTCCCATTCGAGGAAATTAAATATTTTAACTTTATCGCTCTGGTAACGAGACGAAGTGCGACGTTGTGTCCCGACACTCAAAACGCAATGTCTTCAGAATTCGGCGAAAAGTGAGGAACGGTAGTGCCTTAATGGGAACGGCGTGTCTTAACACTAGTTTCCCAGTTTCCTTCTGTCTATACTGCTATGAAAAGATTAAATATTTCATTTCCTCGTTTAGGCATCAAACCCACAGTCCTCGCTTTTACAGTCGCACGATTGCACTCCCACGACACGACAGCCTCAGAAACATAAGGTATTTTCTTATAATTGTGACACAAAGTACACTCACTTCATAAGTTACTTAAAACTGTAGTACTCAACATGAAATGACTATAAGAGTATAAAATCAGGTTATCTTAAGACATATCAAGATAACTGATAAGAAAACATATTTATAAATTAAGATATAATATATGTGACAAAATGTTTTGAGTTTAAGCTTCTCAAATATTTCTTAGTGTGGGTGATATGAAGCTAACAGATACCATCAACATGCATATATCTAAAAACCGAAAAATATTCTTTTAAAAAAATATATATAATTTAAATCAAAATGTTATTCACAAAGTAATTTTTTAACATTTTTTATATTTTCTTTTATAAGCTCAATGGAAGAATATTAATAGTTCTCGGTCCGAGATAGGTTGATATGTGTTTGACATAAGAGTTGTATTGTCTGTACCGTTTCATATATACAAGTTGTTTAATCACATTTTTTCTTCCAGTGTATTGCTGAAATTAGTTCTATCTCATAGAGTATCAACTTCTATTTGATTATTTTGCGTTAATTAAATATATAAGTACAATGTTGTAATAAATAAATCTGTTTCTTGTGTGTTTTAATTTTTATTTGTTAATTTGTCATGGCATGTTTGTTAAGAACTAGTTTACTTATTCAAAACTATATAAGAAATGTAACTAAAATGTATTTCTAATAAAAATATGTTTCTTCATAAATAGTATTCTATTTTTCTTACCTTTTAAACCAACTGCAAAGTCTTTAAAACCACCTTGTCCCAAGGTCCATAACAAGGAAAGGCCGATTGGAGGTCTATTTTGATATGAATTTCTAAGACTAACACTCTTAGGTATAGATGCTATACAGAACTCAGGGTATTCATGAGCTAGCATTTGTAATAATAATCTATAACCATTTACTGATTGACCTGCAAAAAATATTTATGTAAAGTTGCATAATGTAGTAATATTTATAATATAGAGGACATCACAATGCAAGAGGACAAAATACAAAGGCAATAGTTGTGGGTTTGACTCTTGCTCTGTGTCTATTGTTATTTCTTAGCCCTAAAAAAACAGGGTGAGTTTTTTGTTAAGTTTCTATGCTCCATGAACTTTTATTATCCATATCTCTTATTGTTTTCATATGTGTTTTTGTGATTATTCATGTCATAAAAAAGTTGGTGTTAAGTTCCGCCACTCCATACACAAGGTCTCAAATTTGTGTTGAAAATGAAGAGCAGTGTGTTGATACTTGTCTACTTTACTATATGAGATGAAGAATAAAGGTAAGAAAAAATAATTATTGTATGTACATATAATTTCATATACATAAGTAAAAGTAATAAAAAGTTTCATAACAATATATTAGCCAACTGTATTACAGTAAGTGACATAACATCTGTGTAATAATAATTTAATCAGATAATATGATACACTTGCCTGGTTTCAGGTAAGTGTTACAAATAAAAAAATGTGCAGAAAGAATACTTTCAGTTTTAGTAAGATTTGTTATAAAATGATACCATCAAAAGTGTGATATACAATTAATTTATTTTTTTATTACGGTAGACAGAGAGAATGTACTACTAGAACACTTCATTCACTTCTTTCTGCCTGTTTGATTAAACTCAACACTGCCCATTGTTTAGCAGAGGAGAGAATGAAATATAAATGATAAAAGATGTAACATTTACATTTTGATGTTGTTCCACTGCACCACAACGGAGGGCATTTAGAACTTAACTTAACAATTTTTAAAGAAAACATGTACAAACCTCTAATCATATCATTAGCTAAGGCAGTTAAGGTAACATCGAAAAACAATTGTGTATTTGCCTTCCCTGCATCATGGAGGACACTTTGTAAAGCTTTTTTTAAATCCAAAGGTGCAACACTCAAAGGGTAGTTTTCAGGATAAGTAGCAAAAGTAGAATCTTCTACATCTATTTGTATTTTAGAATTAAGGAAATTAGCTACTTCTTTCAACCAAACAAGTGGGGCGTTGGAAAAGCGTAGTTTATTTGTTGTTATGATGTTGGCCAATTCTGTGATGTCAATCTGAAAACATTTTATTTCATATTTATTGTGTCTAAAAGTTTTTTAAGATCATATTTTCTTACTATTTTTATGCAACCAAACTATATACAAAAGCACACAGCTAAAAAATATGTATTTAAAATTTAAAAAAATATATTTTTACAAGGTTTAAAACTAATTTATTTTTACAAGGTTTTAAAAAGAACAATATGACTATAGAAATGAAGAATTAACTATACTCAGTTTAATGGCAAGGTATTTAGACAAATACTCACAGCTTCAAGGGCCTCATCTATAGTTTTAGGTGGTTTAGGTTTTGGAGGTTCAGATTTTTTATCTTGCTTCTTTTTTTTGTCTCCATCCTTCTTTTTATTATTTTGCGGCTTCTTAGTATCATCTATTTCCATACCTGAGTAATATGACTTTATTTGTGATGCCGGCACTGAAAATATCATTACAAAATATCAAAAATATACATTATTTAGGATGCAAGAATAAAAAATATTAATCTGTAAATAAGCCGGGAATAAGTACTTATGCTATACGTACCGACATCTTCAAGTTTCGGACCATTTTTGGTGGGCTTTTTATCCTCATCTTTAGCATTTTTAACTTTACCATTTTGGGACTTCTTGCTCTTTCCGACAACTTCCCATTGACCGCTCGACATAATTAAAGTTTAATAATATTAATCAAATATTTTTGGTAAATAGAGAGAAAGCGACAGGTTACACGTCAAAAACAAAGCAAAAAACGTCAAACTGAAAGATGAAGTAAATTCTCATTGGTTAATAGATTCCACTTGGCCAAAACGTGGCATTGCGTTTATTACATTTAGTTGCATTTAGAGTTACCAAAATTAAAATATTTTTAATACAATATTACTATAAATAATAAATTAACTATAAAATGTATTATTTTCTGAAACAAACCGTACAATTTTTTTAAGGCGTAGGTAGAAAATTATTAGGTGCGATATTCATATTATACAGTTTGTACTATTAAAATAACATCGTATTACCATTTAAATTATTTTAATATTCAAAATATATATTTTTGTTCTCTTTAATTTAATATTTTTTCTCTTATGGAACGTGATTTATCTATATAACAATAAATCAATAATGTTTTTAAATGAAGGTTAAATTTGCAATTTTTTAAGTAGGTCACCTGAAATGAGTTTTTTTTCTGATAACATTATTATTGATAATATGACGATATAAATTTTATGTCGTCATATTATGTATATATTAATAGGAAAAATATTTATAGTAATGTTATTTATTTATATATTACACTTGTACCATTGTTTCGGAACGTAAGCTGTCAAATGTCAATAAGATCATACCGTAAACATTTGTTTTCTGTGCCTCAGGTGCTGTGCGTAGTGTAATTTCTGTTCCTCTGTGTACTGCAATTATTTAAGATCGTATTTGAAGTTTGAACTTCCGTGTATATTGTACAATAAACAGAAATAAACCATTTATAACTTTATAAGTGTCACGCGTAAAATACATTTTTGTATTGAGCATTTTTAAAGTGAATGTTATGATGGAGGACAAACTGATGCTGGACGATATATCCAGCACCCTGAGGGAAAGGGTGTTCTTCGCTGCCAGAGATGGAATGTCTCTGACCCTATACGCTTTACTTTACGAGAAAAATACAGACGATATAGACGACCTTCTAAACAGCGTAAGTAATTTTATAAATCACTTTATAAGGTTTGACACTATTTTTAATATTTTGCTAATGTCATTCAGTCAAAAATAATATTGGAAGTAACGTGCTTAGCATCTATTTTTATATATAAATCAGATGATATCTAACTTCGATTTTTATGAACATGCGTTGTTTAATAGTTTTGCGTCGTCTCCTTTTTTATTTTTGTTTCGATATTTATGTGTATCGTAAAGCCACGATACGTTTTCGCAAAAGCTAAATACATTTGTTATCGTCGTACTAAAGTATAAATTTAGATAATTATTGCTGCCAATGGCTGTTAATTTAACGGAAAATTGTAATTTCTTATTATTTTACTATTAATTATATTAAATATTAAAATTTTATATCTACAAAATATGTGATATGTAGTACTTAAAATAATAAAGTTGAGTGATACATATAAATAAAATTTTTAATTTGATATTTATGTAAAAGTATGAAAAAGACTGAATAAATTTGAAATAAATTTGTTAATTTTTTAAATATTTAATTTGAAGGATGTTTGCTGTGATGGAGTTAAATGTACACCTTTGATAGCTGCGTCGCGACATGGTCGTGAGGGTGCAGTGAGGATTTTATTGGAAAAATTCCGTCCACCAGTAAGACTGGAGACAGAGGGAACAGTTAAGTTTGATGAATATGTTATAGAAGGTAAGTTATATTCATAAATTCTTATGTAAGCATTTTAAAACAGTTAATATGTTATACATAATTGTCTATTAGTATCAAAGACATTAATGTCTTGAAATTTTAAAAATGGTTAAATAATATGTTATACTAGTTAATTATACTAAAACAACGTAAATGATAAACTTTTATGATTGCAAAGTATGTAAACACATACAAATTGGGTTTTACATGTTATGTAAAATGATAAAAGTTATCTTTAATAATGGATAAGATTATACATCTCTTTATTTAGATATTTCCAAGATCAATGTTATTCTGGCTTATATAATGCATGTAAATGTTTTTAATTTTTTGAAAACTAAAAATAATCATTGTTCTATTGAAGTTCATCTGTGAACACACAAATGTGAACTCACAAATATAAAATTTACTAAAAAATGAATGAAGAGCTACTAAACCTATTTTTTTTACTTAATACCTATATATGTAATTAAAGAAAAACATCTTTACAAATAATTATTTCTCTTCAATTATACTAATTGTGCATTTGTAATAGTTATTTTGAAATAAATTCCTTTCCATTCAACTTTGTTTGTAATAGAATTACATATATCCACTGTTGAAGGACATATTATGGAAAGCAGAAAAAGTAAAACATAATCTTTGAGTCACACTCAAGTATGTAGGTTAAAATCTCCATAATGTTTCTCATTTGTTACTGCTTATAAACATTGTTTCAAATCACTGCAGATAATTTACTTTTTTACTAAAAGTAAAAATACACATTTGATTCTGCTTTGTTGTGCCTTTAACATTATATTTATTTTATTTATTTATTTAGGATTATCAACAGAAGAAACATTACACACAAATTCTATGTTTTTAATTATATTTCTTCATTAACAGTCTTCCAAAAAGTAAACACAAATATCTTGTCATATTTATAGTGACGAAAAATAATATGTTATTTGAGGTCAATGCCTCTGAACAGTGCTCCATTTTATGTATTTTTACTTGTTGTAAACAGTAATTTACAGTGTGATTCTTTATACTGTTTGCATGTATGTTTTCCATCAAGGGCAAATAATTAAAATTAAGATTAAGTAAACTTTAAATAACAAAGATATTAAAATAGAATTCTACATGAGATTATACAATTTTTTTATATGTGTAGTACGAATAGGTTGTGAACTATTGTAAAATGTTCAATCCAAACCAGGTCAGGTTCAAAAATATATCTATAGAACAAATTATACCTGAAAGATTATATCAAAAAATAATAAATTTATTTATATATAAAAAAAAAACCATTAGCATTGTAAATTTGAGCCTATGAACATTGTGTACAAAAACTTGGCTTCAGAGAACATAAAATAAGTATCCTTATTTGTATTCTAATGCTAATATTTTTATTTTATATTAATATTTGTTTTAGATAAAATATTCATATTTGTTTCAATAATCGCCACAAGTCAAAAGTTATAAGATGGCATTATCTTACTTAATTACTTGTTACATTATCTTATATACACACATTAGTTATTATTATTATTATATAATTAAGAGGAGCTTGAATGACGGAAAATCGCTTAATGTGGATGATAAGGTTCTTAGTGAATTCATTGTTTATTTTTTTATAATATATATTTATTTATATCATAGAAGATAAAATCAAAAATCCATCTTTCTTCGCTCTTGAGTTCTGCCACACAACACTGCAATGCCTTCACAATTCGTTGGAAAATAAGGAACGGAGTGTCTTAACACTACGTTTCCTCTGCCTACCCTGCTGTGTGCGAGATACAGCGTGATGCTAAATAATATATTTTGTAATTATAATTAAGCAATTGTAGATTTGCGTATCGCATATATTCATACGTCCATGTTTATTTTAATTTACATGTTCTGAACGTAATCGCGAGTTGCAATAAAGGCGGTTATGACCCAAATGAAACGTACACAAACACGTAACAGACGCAAAATAGCAAAGTCAGTGTTACTTTGTGCAAACCGACGCAATATTAGAACTTGCAGCAGGTGTACAGCCGCTGTAGTGCAGTGGTGCGCTCAACTGATTATGGTAGTGGGTTAAAATTCTATTTTTTCGTAAATATTTGTCTCTTTGTCTTCCAAGTCTAGTTTTATAAAGGATTGTAGTTCTGGCTTCCTAAATCGACTATATTGGCTCGAAGTATCTTATAAATACATTCTAGGTAACTTCATGTAGATGCGGAAAATGTTTGAAAATACATATAATAAAACGGACGGAACTAAAATTTTTCGAACTTAACAAAGCTGTGGCAAACAAAAGATTGTTTCCTTTGTTTAATATATCCATTGTGTATAATTAAGAACAAAATGAGATTCTTTATTTTTAGAAAATCAATTTTCTAAATTTCTATGCTACTACGATTTAAACTTCATTTTATCCATATTCTTATGCAAATTACTAACTTCTATCTATGATATCTTTTCTTCTATTGGAACTAAGAAAGAGACTCGGTGGGAAATTACAGCGTTTTTCACTTGCTATGTCTACTACGAAACATTGCATATTTAGATTTATAATACAAAACTGTACTTTGAAAAACCAATGGAAGGAAGCATTCCTTTTAAATATGAATATATCAGATATAAATGAATAATGTAAAGGCTGATTTTAACAGTACTCCTTTGATATCGTGAAATAAATGCTTCTATTATTTAAGTACATCGGTTATTTTCCCACGTAAACACATAATTTTGTTATGGCCATTATTTTTTTTTACATTTATTCGAATCTGAGCCACAAAAATGGGCAAAAAAACAATAAAAAAGCAGGTTATTTCCGTAAAACGGTCACCATTATTGTGAAAGACCAATGACTCCAGGCTGAAGCCAGGTCCTCGCGTGGCGTGCTATTTATAGTATCCTCCGGTTTGTACACAAAGAAACAGAATTACATACTGGACGCTTCTTTACTTGGCGCACGTCCAGATCTTTGTTTTATATATGATTTATAGTAATTAATATTCGATTATAATTCCGCTTACAGCTTCCGTTGTACTAGAAGTTTTATTCAATGTTCGTAATTCTTTTTATTTAGCTATTATTATATAGGTATATCAGTAGGCAGAGGGAACCTAGTGTTAAGTTCTGTTTCCCACTTTCCGCCGAATTTCTCGAGGCATTGCGTGTTGAGCGGCGAAGCTCAACGCGGCGCTTTTGCCTTGGTGCCAGAGCTAAAAATTACAATATTAATAAATAATAATTTATTCCCTCGAATGGGATCAAACCCACAACCGTCGCGTTTACAGAGGCACCCTTGTGCCCCTGCGCCACCACGGCCTCTGTTATACTCGTTTAAATAAATATATATTATTGATTAAAGCGTGAATAAGCACATTTATATCACGTGTTATTGCTAATGTTAATGTTTGGGTCGTAGTATAAATATAATGCGCATCTCCTACTGCTTCTAAGAAAATAGTATCTATAGCTATTTTGTTTTTGTCGATTATAGAAGAAATAAAGTAATAGACAGTTATAGAAGAAATAAAGTAATAGAAATAAGTTAATATGACGTTTTAAATCAACCATAGACACATTTTAATATCTAATGTTTATGTCGTTGGCCTTATACCATAATAATATTTGTTTTGTAGCTAATCTATTCGCAGCTAATTTTGCGTTTATTGAAATTGTTGCTGAAAGGCAACCTTGGCAGCTAGGCGGCTTCCAATTGTTAATCTTTTATGGTATTTTTTGACCTTCTCGCCCTCATATAGCAGGCAGAGAGAGTCAGCCTATTTTTAAGACCTTCCGTTTCCCATTTTCTGCCGAATTTTCGAGCCATGGCGTGTTGAATGGCGGATATCAACACCAAACTTTTGTCTTTTGTATGGATGAGGATAGTTGCTGTACACATTTAAATGACAATCGCTTGTTTAGTATAAGAGAAATGTGAAACGCAAAATAATTTATACTAATACGCGTTACTCACGACTGAAAAACTTCATGACTCTCACTAACGTATAGAGTTGAGTCACTGTGTATTAAAAACTGAAATATTTGCAGTATCTATAAAAAATGTGCTTCGAATATGATGTGATAGTCATCTTATTTGTTACTGGTATTCCGAAACTTGTTTTGCATGTAGTATAAAACGTAAAATCTTGTTTCCTGTTGGAATTTCCGAAAATTCTCTCATAGTGTCCCTTACAAACACAACAACAAGGATCTATCAGGTTCAGTAACGGAAAAGTTATATTAAATGGTTTGAATCCCTCGATTTCGTCAATTAACTCGCAATTTCTTGAATTCAACCACGCTATACTACGCTATATGTGGAATACTGCATGAAGCTGTAAAAACACTTACGGATCTTGTCATATCTATCGAGTTTACGTAACGATTGTACTTCAGCATCGGGTTCCGCAATGCTACATGTGCTGGTGTGAGCGGATAGTAAAGTATTTTCTTCTTATTCTGCAAAATAAGAGAGATAGTAAAAAATGTATTAAAAACCTCAAAATTTTTACCTGACTTATGCTTGTTATATTAATTGCAATAATTTACTAATTGTAAAAAATATTTTTAAATATGTTTACAGAAGCTCTTTCATTTAATTCTCTTTCATCAAACTAAAAATTATAATTTTAGGCCAGTCGTGGCGAAGGTTATGTTTGACGATTCCTACTCGAGGAAATTATTTCGTCGCTCTCGTGATGAAGCAAAGCGCTGTATTGAGACCCGCCACTCAACACGGAATGCCTCCAGAATTCGGCAGAAGTGTCGTAATAGGAACGAAGTGTCTTACTTACACTAGGCTCCCAGGTTCCTTTCGCCTATCTGCTATGTGCGGTATCCCACGTAAAGCTAAAAAATAATCATAATAACTATTTAATTCCAGGTGCCACAGCACTATGGTGTGCAGCAGGTGCAGGTCACCTGGGCATCGTGAAGCGTTTGGTCCGCGCCGGCGCTAACGTAAACCACGCAACTAAAACACTAAGCACACCCCTCCGCGCCGCCTGCTTCGACGGCAGATTAGACATAGTCAAGTACTTAGTGAGGCACGGAGCGGATATACATAAGGCTAATAAATATAATAATACGTGTTTGATGATTGCAGCGTATAAGGGACACCTTGATGTGGTAAGTTTTTTCTTTAAATATATTTTTGTTAATAAACAGTCCTATGTCTTTTCTTATACCTCTAAGAATATGTGTACAAAGCTTCATAATAATCGATTGAGTAGTTTTTGCGTGAAAGCGTAACAAACAAACTTACATTCATATTTATATTATTAGTAGTAGTGTGATAAATGTATTTTCTTTTTTATTTGCTACTGGTTTCAGAATAGTGGAGCTGAAAAAAATAGTGATCAATCACTGTTCTCTACTTGTCTTAAAAGATATATTTTTCTTTTCAAGGTCCAATTCCTCCTAGACAGTGGAGCGAGGGTAGACGAGCGAGCGCTGTGTGGTGCGACAGCCCTACACTTCGCATCAGAATGTGGACACGCAGCCGTTGTATGTGCCCTTATCGATCACAACGCGAAGATACTTACTAATGAAAATGGTAAGTTTTATTTTGGACTAGTTGGAGCCTTGGAGTATTTACCATCTTATCTTATATAACTTCGAGTTCCACATGATGTACCCCAGAATCTTTTTTCTTTAGGTTTAGCAGCGTACAGTTTCATATCAGATTTTCCTAATCTTAGATTTTTATGTCCTTAATATTTCAACATCTAGTTTTCACTGTTATACTTGTTTTTAAGTTTCACCGTTGTACTTGAGTTCAGAAAACATATGGTAAGGTTCTTTTATTATGGCGTTACGAGCGTGCCAAATGAGCACATATCACTTCGCCAATGTCACGTTGTATGGAGAAGAAAACCTAACTTTAGGGTGGCCACGACGGGTCAACCATACGGACACAACCGTACTGTAGTTAGGTTTTGTTTAACAAAGTCTGGCCGTGACATTTCTAAATTTAAAGCTTATTTGTTAGCTGTCCAATAAGATAAGACAAGGTGTTTAGTTAAGCTTTGCTATTTAACATGTATTAATTATGCAAGATATGTAATTGACAAAAGAGCTGTATACTAAAAATTACTTAAATTTACTGCGTGGCATTCGAGTTCCACCATTCAACGTTTCTTTAATGTCCCGAAAATTGGGGGAAAAGTGAGAAACTGAGTGTCTTAACACTAAGTTGTCTTTGTTATGCGGAAAAAAGTCCGCAGGATGCTTTAATAATAAACGACAAAAATTTAAAAATAACTAAATGTACATATATTATATTAAAAACCGAATACTTCCCAGGTATGACCCCACTCCAATGTGCGGCTGAACGGGCCCGTGCCTCCGTAGTAGAAATATTAGCCGCGCGACCTGAAGTGACTCGCGCGCAGGCCGTAGAGGCGTACGAGCTGTTGGGCGCTTCGTTTGCTAACGATAAGGAGTATTACTGTTTGAGGGTAAGTGTTTATTGGGGATAAGGGGAGGGTTGCCAGTTTCATTTCTATCCGGATAATTAATAATCTTCTAGAAATCTAGAAAGTTGAATGGAGACCAATAAACCGAAACAATTATTTCAATGAAAAATTTTAAAAAGGCATGAAAATCTCCATTTGTACATAGAACTGCGAAAATTCAAAAACGCATACGCATTAATAGGTTTACTCAATATCCTAATTGCACTTAGTATTAATACACTCCATTCCCCGCTTTCCGCCCGATTTTAGAGCATTGCGTGTTGCCTGACAAGTGAGGAAACTAGCATATTTTCCCTAATGGGAATCGAATCCACAATCGTCACGCTTACGACGGCTCTTTTGAAAATTCTTATTACCATAATTTTTATTTGAAATACAGATGGCATTCACCTACCTACATAGGGCGATGGCGATGCGCTACGACACAAGATACGGTCTGTTATTAAAGAAACCCGCGGAACCGATCCCTGCATACGATAATTGGAGAGAAAGCACAACATTAGAGGTATGTAGACACTTACGTATGTACATACAAATATAACGTATCTTACTTCATAATTTACATATATCACATACAATGGCGTATTACATTTTGACATGTCTCCTTATTTGATATTTTTATAATTTTAAAATCGAGAGAATACCTTAGCAATGTACATGTAAATACATTACCGATGCTTTATTACGGTGAAGAAGCACTTTTTTTGTCACCAAATGAACTGTGAGTTTGTAATTCGGAGTCGTATCAGTTCAATATTTCACATAATAGATCCCTGTGACCGTATTAACTTCTTCAGTTGGTCATTGTAGATCACACATTAGGAATTCACATTCAAAAACCGGTGATAGTCTTCGCCTTCTTCGGAGCACGTTTGCCGGGTAAAGGCCTATGTTTCTACTGTTACTTAGCTTCCATTGGTGGTAGATCCACCAGATGATGAGAGATGAGAGATGTTTCGTCGGCAGTCACGATGAGATGCAGAAAAACGATAAGGAGTTTAACAGATTGCGAAAGAACATCGCGCGTGTATGCTTTTGGGATGTCTACTGTCAGTTATCTCTTGTATTTTGATCATTATAAATCGACTTGTGATCATGTTGGAACTCGTCGGAAACTAATTTTTAATGTCCGTAGTCGAAAGAAAATGCACCGTAAGCAGCATCCAAGTAGTATTTGATTTCGTTGCGCGATTTCCTTTAAAAAAAACTACTTTAAATCTGCAAGCAATATAAAACTATGAATCCGATTCCAGTGAAACGTTTTACACTAGCCTCCTTAGAGAATGCGGCTTATAGTTTTTTTGCGATTGTGGCTTGGATATATTTTTTGTGAGGTTATTATACTTATTGGATAATTTTCGTACTAATGGGATGATGAAGCATAAAGCTTAAAAAAGCTGAAGTCAATTATTAATTTTTTTAACATTTCAGAAGTTATTCCACACTACATCGAAGTTTCATCTACGTATTTTTTTTATATTATGCTTAAATATATCGTATATTATTAAAATATATCGTCTTTGTAGTAGTTATTTACTTAATCTTTCAATAGCGGGAGAGAGAAGCTTACAATGTAAATAAGTTGTAAGCGCACATATAAGATTTTCGACTTGGACAGTTTTTAAGAGGTGCGGGTGTGAGTTCCGCTACGTTTACATGCTGGTACTCCGACAGGAGGTGGAGAGGCTCCACAGCGACGCGCACGCCCTCCACATGGAGGGGCTGACGGTGCGCGAGCGCATCTTGGGACGCACCTGCCCCGACCTGCCGCATCCCGTCGTGTTCCGCGGCGCCGTATTCGCGGACGAGGCGCGCTTCGACCGCTGCCTCGCGCTCTGGAGGCACGCCCTCGCGCTCCGACACCACAACCAGGTGAGTGTGGGTAGTGCAAAATTTGGTATTAAAGCCGCTAATTCAATTGAGGTACCAGATGAAGGGGGTCAGGGAAGGGAAAGGGGGGGGCAAGGATCCCTTGGTGGGCGAGCCCGACTCGCGCTTGTCCGGTTTTTATAGATTTATATGGAAGGTTTTTTAGAGACACTAAAGTTTTTGTATTGCTTTCAGGTGTCAGTAGTAAAAGACCTGCTAAGGTTTGCTCAAGTTTTCTCACAGATGATACACATTGGAATTGAATTACCATTGTCACAGGTAAACAACAAAATATTTTTTTATAATTCTTTCTGATTGTAAACGTGGTGGTAGTGCGTTTGATTCCCAAGTAAATTGTGTTTTTATGGCTCCACACAATATTACGCATAAGACATGAAGAGGAAACCTAGTGTTAAGACACTCGGTTCTAGCAGAATTAACTAACTAACCTGTTAGCAAAACCAAAGAAGTGAAAATAATTTCCTTGAGTGGGAATCGCACCAATGACCTTCGCGCTTACAGTAAGATGCTGTGGCCACGACGGCCTCTTTTTTGTGTCAAATTGTTATATTAATATAATTTATGTTGTTATATTAATGTAATATTTGCTTTCCTCAGGTTTGTTATGTATTAGAGGCGTGTGCGGAGGAACTCATGCGGGACATGGAGAGGATAGACAAACCGCAGATAAACCACGACCCGGACGCTTTGACTGTGAGTTTGGGTTCGATTATCTATACTAATATAATAAAGCGGAAGAGTTTGTTTGTTTGTTTGTTTGAACGCTAAGATCTCTGGATCTACTGGTCCGATTTATATTATTTTTGTTTTGTGTGATAGCTGCATTCTTCAGAAGTGCTATAGGCTATATAATATTATATTACACATATATACTAATAAATTAAAATACTTTCTAATTTGACATGCAATTTAT
>JAKRZM010000870.1:300659-331962 GCA_036379175.1 Heliconius cydno galanthus
TTGTCAGTGAGTACTGTGGGTTTTTTTACATATAATTTGGTTATTGAAGTAGAAAATAAATGAAAATGGTGAGGAAAATGTTTATCTAATTTGTCGTTTATTTTTCACTAATCGTAAAGTTTTGAAATTATAATTAAAACGATATTTTTATAAGAAAATATAACCCTTTACAATTTATTACGTAAATTATCAAACACTGTGTCTATATATACGATCAAGCATGGAATAATGTGCCATTTTCATGAAGTGCCTATAGTTATAAAAATATTACATCTTATACTATGTCATGGTTACAATTTTATGGTAATAAAATTTTAAAACAAAAAACATTTTCGCAACTTATAAAAGTATAAATCGTTTAAAATCCAGGTTTCCTTGTACAAGAACGACACGTTTGTTGCTAGAGTGTGGCGCTCAGGTCGACGCGTCGGACTACACGAGACGCACTCCCCTACATGTAGCTTTAATATCTTATCAACTTATACCAGGTTGGTAAATTGACTTTGTTTTATTATATAAATAAATTACGTATTTAATATTTTATAATGGAGGTGGTGATGAGGAGGTGTGATTGTAACGCGTTAGTTGTGGGTTTGATCCCCACTCAAGGAAATGAATTATTATATATTAATATTTTCACATCTTGAACGAAGGCTAAAGAACGGCGTTGAGTTCCACCACTCAACACGCAATGCCCCGAAAAATTCGGCGGAAAGTGGAAAACGGAGTGTCTTAACACTAGGTTCACTCTGTTTACCCTGGTGCATGCGAGATATAGCGGGAAACTAATTTAATTTGTTTTTTTTTTAATATTAATAATGCGTTCATATCTATTCTAAGCTCTATGAAAAGTAAGAAGTGTAATTCACGTATAAATGTTTTAAAATAATAAAATAGTTTTATTTAGGAAACATACAAAAATTTTAACGTAGCGCCTTAAATCACGCTAAACACCAATAACCAAAAAAACTAAATAATAAAATATTATCTATCCAGACGAGCGCGCACAACTGCGCGAGTCCGTGTGCGGGTGCGTATGCGAGCTGTTGGCTCGCGGCGCGCACGTGGACGCGGTCGACGCGGCGGGGATTACCCCTCTCGTTGCCGCTATTGGCGGTATGTTGTACTATATTTGTACTTTTTACTGTATTTTTGAGATTGAGATTTAAAATAGGAAGTTTGCATAAGCATCACTGTTAATAAAAATAAGTTAATAAAATTATTATCATAGTCATCATTTTTCGTATTCGCAGCTTGTTTTTCGATAAAGTCGTTTACTGTTTGCCCACATTTTCCCATTCCTGTACAGTGATATTGCCAACTTTATCTTTTTCTTTTAATTAATCGAACAAAAAAATAAAATGTTATATATGACAACTCACAAATGCAAAGCTGACTTTAATTCTCACGGTTAGCATCACTCAGTAACTCAGTGCCGCTACGTTCACTTGTTTTTTCATTACAACATATATCGATCAGGTCCAGCGGAGTCCCTGGTGCGGTCCGCGCTGAGCCCGCGCCTTTGCTGCCTGGCGGCAGGCGCGCTGTCGCAGCACGGCGTGCGGTACGCACCTGAGCAGGTGCCGCGCGACCTGCACGGCTTTCTCGCCATGCACGGCGTGTGCTCCACCCTGGACCTACATGTGGACGTGGAGGAGGGGCAGCATTGAGGAGGACCTGGTTAGTTGGTGAGTACTCTGTTATAAGATGAAGAATAAGTGAAGAAGTGGAGGCTTGGATGGAGTCTCTAGTTGCTGCCTGTTGTGTTGCCAGACTAGGTGCCGCTTGACATTGATGTTCTATGGAGTCTATTCTTCTATGGACATGGATGCGGATGTGCAACGGCATTGATGAGATGCTGGTTTGCTGGTGAGTACTTTGTCTATTAGGTCCGATGGCGTCGTTAGTCGCGGCTGTCCTGTCTTGCCAGAGTCCTAAATTTAGTCTGTTTTAGGCAATGTGTTCTACTGGGAACGTGGAAGAATGGCAATATATTTAGAGTCTTAGTATCTTATTATAATATAAACATTCGTACAACACAAATTTTAGTAGATGAATCTAGGCGGTGTGTTCCGTTAACCGTTCTCTCTAAAATTAGGCAGTTTATGGGGTACATAGTTTTTATCAAACTCTGCTATATGGTGGATAAAAATGTGGAGGCTCTACCTAGAGTAGGTAGAGACAGCTATATTTAAGATACACAATAAAGTTATTGAATTATGTAATGATAATTAATTATCCTACGACCATTTACAAATTTATAACATTTTACATTGTAATTGAAAAACTCAATACATTTAATTATTATTTTTATTTTCTTAGGGCAGTCTCGCGCCTTCTTTGAGCTTGAAGACGCAAAATCGTTCATCTTAAGAAAAAATCGTTAGCCCTAAAAGTTTTTCATAGATTTTATACGCGCCATATTTTTTGGTCCAAGGTGGCGGTACATTTACCTCGAGGTATGTATATATTATTGAAATTCATTGAGCTTCTTATTGAATTATCGTTCAAAAAAATATTAAAATTTATACCTTATAATTGAATAATAAATATAAATATTGATGACAAAATTTAATCCAAATAACCAAAAGCTTAAGCTTAAATGAATACTATTTTTATTCAACTTAAAACTAAAACTGTACACTTGATTGTAATAATTCTATATATCTATGAATTATTAACAAATAGATATCAACCGCCATCTTGAATCAATTTATTATAATATTATTATTCTGCAATACCAATATGCACAATTACTATTTATTTAGTTTTCGAAGTGTTCAGTTTGACTTAAAAAAATGTATTAAGTAAGAAAATAGCGTCATTTTCTTTAATATTATATCCTACTTACATTTTGTATTTAAGGGGTCATCCATAAATGACGTCACACGTCAAGGGGTGAGGACGGGTCGACGAAGTGTCATATAGTGTATTACATAGAGTGGGGCCCTCTCAACCCAACCTAAATTTCGCGACATCAATTTCCATAACAACTTACGAATTGCTGATTTAATTTATTTTATTAACTTCTAGTCACAGTAGGTAGATACCTACAAGAACGGTATCAATATTATGAGGTACGTCGGGCACAAACACTAAATTAGAGTAAAGCGACCCTAAATGGGATTTACTGCTCCTTTTTATATATATATGACACATATTGAATATTATATACGCTACTGTATGTACGCGAGTTTGACTAGTGCCTCTGGGTCTAGGCTGGACTAGGTGTCTTCGCAATTATCATAAATAACTGTTGTCATTTTTCTAATTATAAGGAATATTTCGTGTGACGTAATTTATGGATATCTCTTTATTTAGCGCAAATAATTTGACTGACAGTAGGCATAGATTATAAAGAAATAGAACGTCCTATTTGTGTTATTTTATTCGATGCAATATCGATTCTAATAAAAATGTTTGTTTATCGATTTTCTTGTTGATTTTAAAACAAGCTAGTTGTTGAATTGTTCTGTTTATATATTAATTAATGTTATATTTTCATGTAAATAATTTCTTTATCAAAACGTCTACCATGTCACTGGTGTTGCTGGATTCTTAAATAAAGTAAAACGCCAAATTTATTTTACTTTAAATTACAAATACAAATTATCTGAAATAAAATTGTTATTTTGTTGCCATATTTCATTACTTATGACTTTCTTTGACTAAAAACTGTTTTCTAATGAACCTGGCAACACTAACTCCTTTATTCCCAAAAGTAACTCTAATAGTTGGTCGAACACAGGGTTTGTATGTGTTCCGATCAAATTATATCGAAGGCTCAAATCGAATATTTATTATTAGACGCTATATAGAGGCGGTAAAATGTGATAATTTTCTAGACGTAGCTAGGTTAAGTAACTTTGGACGTCATAAGGATATTTTTAATATGGTATAATAATAATAATAATAATGCTTATTACTCACAAATAATAATGATAGTGATATTGGTTTCTTTTTATTAGTAAACAAAAATAAACCTGAACTCTACTCGATTAGGCCATTACGACAATTTTTTTAATCAGTCAAGTAACTTGTATGTATCTTTACATATTCAAAAGCATTGTCAGTCTTAGAGGAAGTTATTACTGGTTCCTAGTTTAAAATATAATTATGCAGCAAATGTATAATAATTAATATAAATTAACAATCTTTAATGATTTGACATGGAATAAGTTTTATTTTGTTCTATTTTTGTACAAAATAATCAACATTGTATTGAGATAATGAAATTAATTTTGAATGTAATATCTTAGATATTATTTAATTGTTTAAAATAACATATTTTGTGCTATACTTATGTGTATGTATTTTTAGATAAACTAGTCATCATATTCGTTTTGTTTACCTGAAATTTTGTTTCTTTTTTTATTAAAATTATATTTATTTGTAAGTATAATTTCTTTTTTGCATACTACTTTGTACATTAACAAGAAATTACACAAGAAATTATACATTTGGTAGTGCATCTGGAATAAAAACCTATTGTATTGGCGTTTTTAGGATATTACAAGTAAAGAAAATGAAGTGTAAATTGTATGAACCTTTGTATAGATAACAAATACAGATTAATTGGTCGCTATATACATTTTGAATGCGTCTAAAATTTAAAAATGAAGTTTCTATTTAAAATACAATTTTTTCTAACATTTAAAGGAAAAGGTCAAAACATTTGACAATATTTTATAGCATAGGGTCACTTTATACTACAATAACACTAGCTGTCATAATTCACGAGATAATGCTGACGTAATACATGCATACAATATTCGCCAAATAATAGCAACGAATTAAAAACGAAAGTGGTGGTGTCGTAACCATCTCGCTGTTTGATACGCCATGGCCGGAACAAAGATCATTAATTTTTATACTGTACCATTTAATTATACTACCTACCTACCGTCCGATGCAACGAGGCTTTGGTTTTTTTTATGCACAGTTAAGGTTAAAAATTAAATTTGATAAAAAAAGTTTTTAGGTCCCATTTCAGAACTTTTTTAGTGACTATTATTTTATTAATTAATAAAAATTTAATGTTATCTGTATTCAAAAACTAATAAAAATCATTTTTAATTACAATTAGGGATGTGTATTTAGATAATTATCATTACTATCAATGATAAGTATAACAAAGCTAAATTAAATTTCAAAGGCCTAATTAAACCTCAAAACAGCTATTTGCCATACATGACATATGGTGTACTTACTCTAGTACCTGTCCGTACAATCGTAAGCAATAATACCATATAAGTAGAACTAGGATTCGTAGTTATATTATATGAAATATTATATATGTATTATATATCGTGTTAATATTATGCAAATATTTTTTCTTTGTTATTTTATCTTTTTTTATAAAACAGATAACATTTTCTTTTTTTAATTTATATTCATACTTGAATACTCTGCTATAAAAGATAACTTTAACTAATGGAATTGATATGTTGATATTTAACATTGAATATTATGTATATAAATATTATTAAAAAAAAGTATCTATAGTGTACCTATTTTTATTAAAAAATTAAAAATATAATTTATTTGCAGCGTAGGAAATATTTTTGTAAACCGTAGCTTTATTATGATAATTAGAATGATAATAATATTATACGCACAAATTGGACGACGATTCTATATTATAATACAGTAATAATGAGTTTATTTTCAAATTAAAGTAAAAGTACTAGTAAGTAGTTAAATGCTTATGATTTACATATTTTTTATTAGAGAAAGAAACATATATGCATATATTTGTATATAATATGCTTAAATTTTCTTTGTAATTGCACGGCGCAATTTAATTTCTCTATGTATAAAGATATCAGTGAAAGATACTATTAAGACTTTTTTCTCATACATAATATAGAACTTATATTTCTATGGTCTTTGCAGATATTTTTCTCGTTTCTATTGCATGTGTAAAAGATATTGTATAAATATTTAAATTATTAAAATTTTTTAATTCGAGTTAATTTTATTTTTTTTTACATTTTCTCTATTCCCACGACAGATATTGAAAACTGCTCTAATCAAAAAAAATCTTCGTCAAGCATTTTTCATAAATAACGTGTATTTTTCATAAACAATGTTTATTCTATTTCTAAATTCTTATGACATTTAAATCATCTAAAATTATATTCCAAAAATATTGAAAATTAATAAATATCAGAAATTTTCAAAAGAACATTACTTAAGTAATTACTAAATGGTACAAGATCATGTTGACTACAGTTGAGTTAACGACATTGTAGAAAAATACTGATGCAAGGAAATGATTTGCTGTTCCCATGAGACTATAATTTAAAAGCGGAAACTAATGTATGGTGTAATCTTGTGTACATTCAATAACTAAATAGTTTTGTTATTAATAAATTATCGATTGACTTGTTGATGAATTCATTTAATATATGACTATAAAAAAATCGTATTTCACTATTAATAATTCAATGAAAAGGATGTACATGTAATACACAAACCTCTTAACGAAAAATATTAATGATAAAAAAATAATCATTTTTCGTCTCGAGTATACGAACTTTAACTCAACTCAGCATAATTAGAAGGAAATTACATAATTATTCTTATTATATATATTCGTATATTTAACACTGTTATGGGATAATTTCAACGTAATCTTATCAATAATTATTATAATAATCTGTAATAGAAATGTTAAACTAATAATTATTAATTTTATTCTCCTACAGAATCTCAATATTGTCTTGCTTAAAAAAGGAAATTTGACTTTTTAAATTTAATGTCACAAGATAAATCGTAACACTAAAAAATTAAAGTTGTAATTTATTTATTTGCCCGCTGCTTAAAACGCCAAATCTTTAAAATATTATCTAGATGCTAGTATTAAGAATTGTAGTAAATATGTATATATACTATAGTTGTAATGGAATGTGATGTAAAAGTAAAGGATATTATTGTAAATAAGATTATTTATCTTGAAGAAATAAATATAGCTATTTTTTGTCCAAATCAAATTGAAATAAATATATGAAATTAAATATGTGTTTTTTTATTATATGACAACATCCCTATTTCATTGTGTTTATTAAATTACCTTTTAAGTAATTAAATATTGAGGCCGTCGTGGCGCAGCGGCACAAGGGTGTGAGTGCAATGCGACGGTTGTGGGTTCGATTCCTATTCGAGGAAGTGAAATATTTATTTACGTTTATATTTCCATTTCTTCGCTCTGGTGTCGGGGCAAAAAAGCGCGATGCTGAGTTCTGCCCCTCAACACGCAATGCTTAGAGGGAACTTAGTGTCTTAACACTAGGTTCCCTCTGCCTACCCTGCTGTGTGCGGGAAACAGCGTAAAAAATTGTAAATTTGTATAATATAAATGAAAAAAATAAAAACCTCTTGTATTAACTTCAGGTTTGACGAGCCCTATTTGGGGAAAAAAATGAGTTGAAAATATATTTTTATTATTTTTTTAATTATATTTATTAAGCAGATATTATTACAGGTTCCTACACTTTATAGGAATGGATGCTTTCATACGATTCGTCACGGGTAGAAAAACATTTAGGTAAACAGATTATAATATGTTTTTCCAGAAATATTACGAATGACGAACCAATTCTATTGTTTGTTTGTAGCTCAACGTGCCAGTGGAACTGAACGACAATTTTTATATCAAAGGCTGTAGTGGTGCAATGGACCAGCGATTGAATCGCGACAGTTATGCGAGAGTTCCACTCGGTATAATTGATTATTTTCATTTCCTCGCTAGCTTCGATAAGTATTCTCTGCCTACTCTACTATATTAGGAATACTGCGTAAAAACCAAAAGAACTATATAAAGTGAGGCCAATCATGGCAAATAAGTATAGTTCACTGTGTCAAGACGACCTGATTTTACCTCAAGATTTTTAAGACATGCGATACAAAAGTATACTTTTACAAGTCCAGATACGACATAATTAGAACATTTATCTATAAATAAATAAATGCATACCACCAGTACCAAGTACTATAATTGGTTGTAAACTTTTATCGACACTTGTTCAAATATGCTGTTTCTGTAAAACTACTAACCTCATTTGGTATACATTTTTGAACGTATTTACATAGATACATATTGTCATATCTATTATAGAATAGATAATTTAATTAAATATTTAAAGTTCACACATTACTTAAAACTATTTTAATTGAAGCGAAATATGCATTTATTTAAATCCCATTCAGGTAAATCGTTTTTAACTTCAATTTTACATAGAATGTAAATGTATAATGTTACAGAGAGAAAAGATACCCTACCTAGAGTCTAGTATCGTACCTTAAGTATCTACCTAATATTTTTTTTCACTTGTAGTAGGGTCAGATAGGAACCTAGGTCAATGTCAGAGTGACTTACCACCATCCAATAATATTTGATAATCCATTTAAAAACCAAAATAATTATAAATAATTATATATATCATCGATAAGCAACAAGTAAATTATCCGTCAACATCCTCAACTTCCGTGCGAAGAATTAAAACAATGACGAGAAGATCGCAATAATAATGATTATAAACGAACATCCGATAAACATTGTTCCGACATTACGTAAACATTTTAATTCTCATTTAAATGATTACAATTAAGTATTTTGTTACTTAGATTAAAATGTTAAGATTCTCATATTGTGTAACATTATCGATTATTTCTTATTCTTCGTGTGTTCTCCATACAATGGCGGAGTGATTAGTGTTCAACAGGTACGTTAAAAACACCACAATAAAGAAATAGAAATAATAAGGTACAAGGTACTATATATATATTGACTTGTTCTCTATCGTCTATTTGAAAGCTCTGCTTGTGGGTCCTTTAACTTAATGCTTCATTTAGAGTAGCTACACCATCAACGTGTGGAAACAAATTAATATCTAGATTATTATTCTTTATTGGGTGTAAATAGAGACACAGATATTTATAAAAAACCACGGATTTCACTATCTATTTCACTTCTTCAAATGAGAATCGACCCCACAAGCTGTCGCATTTCAATCTATGACTCTATAATGTAAAAAAAAAGAAACTAAATAGATATGTACAGGAATTTCACCTTTACATAGCTTACATTCTACAAAAATGACCCATGAAATTAAAAACGAACCCATTACATTTAAACTAACATATTAAATAACGTTACATCATTGAACAATAGCTACAAATTAGTTCCAAACTCGTAACGTTTCCTAACGGCAACCAAGCGAGGACTGTCAACAAAACTAAACAATGGTAGATGTACTTAAGAAAAGTTTAACTGCTTGTATTTATATGAAAGTTATTTTTGGTAAATGCTTAGAGGTAAATGGAGATATTGCGTGTTGAATGTAGGAAAATATTTGAATTAATCAGGCTAATTTTAAATTGACATTTAAGAAATTTGCCTTATTATGAACCTAATGCGACTCTATCTGCGTTGCCAGACTTTTCGATTTCTAGCGGAAGATATAAATGTATAAACACGGGAAAGATATGGTCCCGCTTTTGTTTATTATATAATTTTTTTAACAGTTTAAAGTTACTAACAATTCCAGAGATAAAAATCCCGCTTTTCCCCGAGACAATCTGGCAACACTGGACTTTATATAAGATTCACAATATAAATGCATATTCTTCTTATATACGTAGCAGAATTAAACGCATTACTAAAACAATATAAAATGTAAATTCTTATAAGAAAATGACAAAAGACATAAGATATTTAAATGAATTATAAAAAATAACGGATGTACATATATGAAAATAGGATTAATGGTAATCGCTATTACCTAACTGTGCAGAGTGGGGTGAAGTCGGGAACCACTTTCAGTTTCTTTAGCTCACTTGCTCGACGAGCACGCGTTACGCAACCGGTCCGACCCGCATGACACACTTTACGAAAAATTACATATTTGACAAAGTATGTTTATACATTTTGCATTTATTATGACAAAACATTACATATAATTGATTTAGTATATATTTGACAGATTAAAATTATTTGTGTTAATTTTCCCGCCATTTCCTTTTGTTTTTTTTTATTGTCTTTACGTCAAATACTTAAAAGATTGCAAATATAGTTTTTGTGTTTTGTATTTTTATTTTTTATATTAATATTGTGTTATTAAACATTTTATGAATATGGTTAAAACGAAGTGCATTTTTCTTGTGATCAAGTGCAATGTGCGGGTTTTGTGCAGTGATTAATATTGAAGCATCATCTGTCGAAAAGTAAGTAACTATCCTAGAACAATATCTGGAATGTATTTTAATAAAGTCATTAACAATAAAATTATTTATTATTGTTAATTAAAAAAAAATATCGTAGATTATAAAAATTAAATCATAAAATGCTGAAAACTGCTCTATATTGGGTATGATTTTTATTATAGCTACAAAAGTAATTAAATCACTTTCAAAAACTTGTTTTGCAACTATTACTATTATAACGTAGAGTAGCCATAAATTAAAAAATATAGATTTAAAAATTATATAATTTATATTCAATGAAAAGTTACATATTTACACTAGATATGACAATAGAATTTATACAGTCGTAATATTAGCAGATTATTATAAGCAAATATTTATATAAGAAATGTATATATAACAGAAACGAATTAACGTATTCACCTGTGTGTATATTTTTATGTATTACAATTTAATACTGCTTATTTAAACTCACATAATATTAAAAAAATATATTACAACACATTCTGTATACTAACTAGGATGTTTGCAATGAAAAAGAAAGATTTTTTTTCAGCTTCCAGAGCGAAGAAATAAATATATTGATGGACGAAGGAATAGAACCCATAACTGTTGCGTTTACAGTCACACGCTTGAGCCACTGCGTTACAACGGCATCAAAAGAAAGATATTCTTATATAATTATTTGAATTATGAAATCATACATAATAAGTTGTAACAATTACCGTTCGGGGGTAATCGTGTATTATCGATTACGGGGTGAAGCGTGAAATATTACTTAATATGTTCTGCAAATTATCTTATATTAATAGTATATGGATAATCCTGCATCGAGGTCCTTCAGGCCGTGCGTTACTAATGCATCTTATTATTGAAATAGTATTTAAATGTTAAACGCCTTGTTAACACTACTGCATCTCGTGGTTGCGGACTTAAATCCAAAATTCTTAATTGTGGAAATATTAGTATACCTTTTTAAAATTTTTTTTTGGATGATATTTTGGTAAATCTTCTGATTAAAAAACAAAATACAAGAGATACATGTGACAAATAAATGTTCGTTTAGCTGTAATTTATCTTTGGCGTTATTTGCATTTGACGTTTAGTTAATTATTGTAATAGCTTTGGTTGCATGACTCGAGTTGTGTAGAACTATTCAATAGTTTTTTTAACAATTTAGTCTTTTATGATACTATTTTAGCCATACGCTATTCCCATTTGTAGCACATGAAACAGAGGGAACCTAGTGTTAGACACTCCGTTCATACTTTCTTCTTATTAAAGCTTCAAGAAGTGCGTCTATCTCCACCTCAACCGGCCGGCAACGCACCTGTAGCTCCTCTGGTGCTGCACGGGGTCGTGGGCGGCAGTGATCACCACCAGGTGACCCGAACGCTCGTTTGCCTTGTCTTTTTCCATAAAAAAAAGGATGGAGGATATTCATTACACCGACTAGAAATCAAACTCACAACCGTCGTGCTTAAAGCCAGACGCTATGCAGCTGCGCCACGAAGGCATGCGTGATATACTTATAATACATTTTATTTATTTTAACTTCATGTACACGTATCTTCTACATCTAACCAGGAAGGCAATTATATGCTAACTCTACCATACCGACCATCTTATGGTCCGAATCTGTAAAAACTTTTTATTAATAAATGAACTTCTTATTTAAGAATTAAAATTAAAAATTGTATATTATGTTAAATATAGATCTAAATTAATAACCTTGATTATTAAACATTTTAATGTTTAAAAACTAGAAGATGTTTATACTTTGAAATGCTGTAATGCGGTTACACTAATTTTTAAACTGTCGATTTATTTTTTTGTTTCTAAGCCATCTCCCGTATATAGCAAGGTAGAGCGATACTCATCTTGTATTGTGATATACTCATTTTCCCACATTCCAATTTTCAAGACATTGCGTTTGCCTTGTTACCAGAGCGCAGTAATAAAAATAATTTATTCCCCCCTTCCCTCCCCATTGGCAATCGAACTCACAACTATAAAAGACGAATCGAACCCACAACGATGTTAAGATACTCCGTTCACCACTATCCGCCGAATTCTAGAGGCATTGCGTGTTGAGTGGCGGAACTCAACGCCGCGCTGTGCCTCGACACCAGAGCGAAAAATGGAAATATAAATTTAAATAAATATTACATTTCCTTGAGTGGGGGATCGAACTCACAACCAGTCGCGCTTACAGCCAAATTTTTTGCCCCTGTGCCACGACTGGCCTCAAATTTAAAAATTAATTCAAGGGAAAGATTTGAAGCCACAACCACCTCAACCTTCTGAAAATTGTCTACTACGTCACGACGGTGTCTAGGGATTAATAACAATTGATTTATCCACTCCCGCCACCAAATACGGTAAAGCCGATAAGTATCGGTCTTAGGCATCTTGCGAAACCGCGCGAAGGTCGAAAAACGCAGATGTATGAGAATTTGCGTACTCGTTTTGTTTTAAGTTTTACTTTTTTTTTGATTTACTAGAATTTTTTTTCAGTAATTCAGTATACATTGAGAACGTTTAAAATTTTATTTTTCCACAGCAGTAATTTTACTGATAAAAGATTTGCCCTAAAAATAAAAAAAATAAAAACTTTATACAACGTTTATTCAATATCACTAAAAGTTCTCAGAGAACTTATAACGGAATCTCTTTACGCTCTATGTGCCAACTATGTAAAATATGTAGTGACAATACTGAAGATGAATCATCTCCAATACTCATTTTTTTCAGCTTCATATAGAAGAGTAGGCAGAGGGAGCCCAGTGTTGAGACACTTCGTTTTCCATATTCAACAGACACCAGAGCAAAGAATACGTATTAAATATTTCATTTCCTTAAATTGGAATCGAAGCGACAACCCGTCAGCTTACAGTCAGACGCTTGAACCTCAGCACCAAGACTGGCTCGAATGCATACTCTATAATATAAATAACACCATGACCTTGTTGTGAGCGGTAAGAGAGGCAGGGGATCTCCCCCTCGATCGGTTAGCCTTCGAAAACACAGTATCAAAGACCCTGGAGGAAGGTCACGTAAAAAGCATAAGGACTGCCCGGAGGACATGACAGTGGACGAGACGAAAGAGGTATGTAGAGACCATACGTTTGGCGCTCCGTTCTCTCTAAGGGGGGTTCTAGGGAAACAGCGGAGAGCTAAGTGTGTAAACACTACGTTAATATTATATCAACATTAATACCTTAATAGTTGTATCGTCCAGATATCCGATCGGCGTCGGCGTCGTATGACAGAGCTGTAATCGATAGCTAATATTACCTTGTTATATAAATCATGTAACGTTTGTTTTGGCTCGTTTCCACAAAGATCGGGTTCAAGTATCAAATACTTGGACGAGACACTGATATATAGTCATTTGAACTGATGATGATACTTTATACGAGTATGGTATTGGAAGGTATAGATAGTGTTTAAAGTATGGAATTACCTACTTGTTCTTATTTTTGCTGGATTATTTCGTTCTGGAATTAATTAAAGGTGGAAAAGCTTAAATTACCTTTCCGCCGTATTCTAGAGGCATTGCTTGTAGAATGGTGGACTCAACGCCGCGCTCTGCCTCAATATCAGAGCGAAGAAATAAAAATATAAATTATTTCATTTCAGGCAGGTTGTGGGTTCGATTTCTATTCGAGGATATTAAATATTTATTATTTTCATTTTCGTTGCTCTGGTGTCGAGGCCAAGCACGGCCTTGAATTACATCACTCACCACGCAATGCCTCCAGAATTCGTCAAAAATAGGGACTGGAATTCCTCTATATCCTGCTACATGCGGGATACTGCGTGAGGCAGAAAAAAAGTGCATTAATTTATTTTGTATGAAGAAATAAAGATCAATCAAATACCTACATACAGTCGTATCATAATTTCTCAATACAAACAAAAAGGGGAAAGTGTACAAGCAAGTTGACCACATGGCGCGTCTTATGCATTAACTATAATTTTTATTTATATAAGAATAAGAGATTAAAAATTGAAGAATATTGTAAAAATAAACAAAAAAAGTTTTTTACTGATTTTGTAAGTATCAATCAGCTTGGAGTAATTAAATTTTATCTAGATATAAAATAATAAATTATAGATGTTTAAGTATCTAGGCTAGGTGTATTAATATTAATAATAATTATACCACAGCCTCATATGTACCTCACATATCTATATTTTTATAAAAAAAATAAACTATACAATTTTTTTAAGTTTATAGTATTGTAGTTTTTTTTCCAGAGCACTCAAATATAAAATACTCTAACTCAAATAAAAAAACACTTGCAAAACCACTTCATTTAGTATATTATACAAGTGACAAACAAACATACAGATTACAACAACGGCATAAACCCGTCCACTGACGCAACCGCTTTCCTCCATATTGTATAACCGACATTGAGACCGACTGACCGCGTTCCACACACCCTAGTACCCCAAAATAACTTATAATTTAATACTGTTATCACAAAACTAGCTTTTGTCAAGGTTGGTTATTGTGGCACAGTGATAGGATGTGTGATTGTAAGCGTAATGGTTATAGGTTCGGTTCCCGAGGGTGGTGGGATTTTTATTTCTTCGCTCGTTAGTTTTGCTTTAGCTTTTTATCGTAATACTTTATAAATATTTACAAAAGTAATTGAATTTTTTTTTTTATTTTTTTAGTTATATAAAAAGTTTTAAGTGCCAGTCCTGGTGCAGTGGTACAAGCACGTGAGTGTAAACGCGACTGGTTATGGGTTCGATTGCACTCCAGGAAATTAATTAAATATTTTCATTTCTACTTCACAAAAAAATAAGCATTTAAGAGGTGCTAATTGTTATTTTGTGGTGGAACTTAACGCCGCGGTTACATTTAGAGCTTTAAAGCTATAGTCAAGGCCTTCCCGGAAATTTAAAAAACATAGGAATACCTATTATATGTCACAATTGTGTCTTTTGCAATAGTTATATTTTAATAGCGATTAATTTAAAATATTTCCAGATTATCTTAATTTCGTTAAGCTTTTAAAGCTGTTATCTTTATTTTAAAAGGAATTTTACGTAATATTATTAAGTATTTTAGTAACTTAACGTAAAACTTGAAGCCAGTCGTAGCGCAGGGGCGCAAGTGTGTGAGTTCGATTCTTACTCGAGGAAATTTAATATTTTGATTTCTTCGCTATAGTGTCAAGGTAAACACGGAACGGAATTGAGTTCCAAGGCGGAAAGTGGGGAGCGGAGTGTTTTACCACTAGGCTCTCTCTGCCTACCCTGCTATATGCGGGATACAGCGTGAGGCTAAAAATAATAATAAAATAACGTAAAACTTGATGAGCTTAACTAAAGTAAACTAGGCTTGTGAAATTCGACCTCATTACTAAAATACGTCACTTATCAGTTCTACATAGTTTGTGCGAGTTCTGGTTTTTGAACATTTCATAAAAGTGGAATTTTAACAAACTTTATTGACATTAATTTAAAAATATATAAGTTTTTTTATAAATAAGTATAATATATGAGCGTTCATGACGCAGTGGCACAAAGGTGTGACTGTAACTACAGACGTCCACGGGTTCGATCTCCACTCGAGGGAATTCATTATTATTTATTAATATTTAGAGAAATGATTCTTCGCTCTGGCGGCGTTGAATTTCGCCACCACAGTTCCTCCAGAATTCGGGGGGACGTCTTATCACTAAACTTCAAAAATATAAATTAAATAATCGACAACAAGTGTACCTATAGCAACTTACGACATCTATACTAATATAATAAAGCGGAAGAGTTTGTTTGTTTGTTTGTTTGTTTGTTTGTTTGTTTGTTTGAACGCTAAGATCTCTGGATCTACAGGATCGATTTACTTTGTTTTTGTTTTGTATGAAAGCTGCATTCTTCAGAAGTGCTATAGGCTATATAACATTACATTACACATATAAACTAATATATTTTAAAATACTTTCTAATTTGACATGCAATTTATTCTGCCATGTTAATAACAACCGTCGCGTCGCTACGCAACCGTTACCGCGACATTTTGATATTCATCCTTATGAAAATAAATATAATANGTAATACTTTATAAATATTTACAAAAGTAATTGAATTTTTTTTTTTATTTTTTTAGTTATATAAAAAGTTTTAAGTGCCAGTCCTGGTGCAGTGGTACAAGCACGTGAGTGTAAACGCGACTGGTTATGGGTTCGATTGCACTCCAGGAAATTAATTAAATATTAAATATTTTCATTTCTACTTCACAAAAAAATAAGCATTTAAGAGATGGTAATTGTTATTTTGTGGTGGAACTTAACGCCGCGGTTACACTTTGAGCTTTAAAGCTACAGTCAAGGCCTTTCCGGAAATTTAAAAAACATAGGAATACCTATTATATGTCACAATTGTATCTTTTGCAATAGTTATCTCTTAATAGCGATTAATTGAAAATATTTCCAGATTATCTTAATTTCGTTAAGCTTTTAAAGCTGTTATCTTTATTTTAAAAGGAATTTTAAGTAATATTATTAAGTATTTTAGTAACTTAACGTAAAACTTGAAGCCAGTCGTAGCGCAAAAGCGTAAGCATGTGACTATAAACGTCACAGGTTGTGGGTTCGATTTACACTTGAGGAAATTTAATATTTTGATTTCTTCGCTCTGGCGTCAAGGTAAAACGCGGTATTGAGTTCCACCACTCAAGACGCAATCCCTCCAGAACTCGGCGGAAAGCGGGGAGCGGAGTGTCTTGCCACTAGGCTCCCTCTATCGGCGGGACATGCGAGATACAGCGTGAAGTAAAACTTGATGAGCTACAGTAAACTAGGCTTGTGAAATTCGACCTCATTACTAAAATACGTCACTTATCAGTTCTACATAGTTTGTGCGAGTTCTGGTTTTTGAACATTTCATAAAAGTGGAATTTTAACAAACTTTATTGACATTAATTTAAAAATATATAAGTTTTTTTATAGATAAGTATAATATGTGAGGCCCTCATGACGCAGGGATACAAAGGTTTGACTGCAACGCGACTGGTTGTGGGTTCGATTCCTACTCGAGGAAATGAAAAATAAATATTTATTAATTTTCGACTTTGAATTCCGCCACCGTAGTTCCTCCAGAATTGGGGGGACGTCTTATCACTAGACTTCAAAAAAATGAATAAAAAAATAAATAATCGATAACAAGTGTGTGTACCTAAAACAACTTATGACATTTAAATATAATTACATTTAATTAATTATTAAAAGACGACATCCTGTACAATATATTTTTAATTATCTCTCAAAATCAGTATACAAAAGTTCCCAGGATAAGATCTGTGGAACTGTTTGTTGCACAAGCTGCAGGAAACGTTGCAGACAACTGCATAATTGAGCAAAAACCCTCACGTCCGATACAGATAAATTACAATTAGTCTTAATTGCTGGCAATGCTAGCCTATTTATTTTAATGAGACTAAAAATAAAGAGAATTTCTATTTTTCTCTACTTATTATGGAGGAGTGTTTTAATCCCAACTGTTGCAAAAATGCGCCTATAAACATTCTTCGTACAATATATTCACTCTGTTTCCCGCACACAGCATGCGGGATACAGCGTGAAGCTGATAAAAATAATTTTATATATTCTCTCTGGCAACTAAGCAAAGCGCGGCTTTGAACTCCGTCACTCAACACGCAATGGTTACTTTTAAATAGTGAAAACAACATATTATTATTGTGTTTCACAATCTTTTAAGGAAAAATGAACCTTTATAAGATCACTTTATTATTCATCCGTCTGTCTGTCTGTCTGTTTTGATCGTACCGTGGCGGTGTTAGATTCTTCTCAATATTCATAGTTGCATAAGATTCGTTAAAGCTAGTATTTCCTGCAATAAAAGTGTTTATTAATGAACCCGTTTTATACTACCAGACCATTAATCTAGAGAAAATTGCATAATTTTTTTAAATTTTGTTGCACTTGCGACATATTCTTATATAGACATAGACATAGACATATTATAATTTATTTCTGTTTACTATTAAGATAATTAAGTATAGACGAACGAAGAGGTCGTGGCGCAGGGGCCCAAGGTGTGAATGTAAACGTGACTGGTTGTGGCTTCGATACTCATTTGAGGAAATTAAATATTTATTTATATTTATTGGGAAATATAAATTTTAATAAATATTTCATTTCTTCGTTCTTTTTCCTCCAAATTTCAGCAGAAAGTGGTTCCCTCTGCACTAGGTTCCCTCTGCCTACCCTGCTGTGTGCGGGATACGACGTGAAACTAAAAAATAATCAAATGTCTAGATATAAAGTTAACTATATACTATAATACCATAAATTTGTTTATGCAACAGCCATTTCCTCTTATCCGCGCCATCCTTAGGAAATGTGAAAGTATTTGCACTTATAATAAGTTGAATAAATCTGATATATCCATCAAATACTAGATTTTAATTCGGAAGGATTTCTAGTTAAGTCCTAAGGCCCCTAGTAGTAGAAAAAAGATATAATAAAAAGATATGATGAGACTATGAGGTCGTTATAGCGCAGCGGCACAGTATCTGACTGTAAATGCAATGTTTATAGGTTCGATTCGCACTCGGGGTAATACATTATTTCCGCGGCGTCTAGTTTCACCACTCAATATGCATTGTCTTGAAAAATAGAACGGTAGATGAGAAACGAGACAGAATCACTTATCTCTCTTCTCTGTCAATTCTTGTATGCAGGAAAAACCACGAAGACGCAAGACTGGAATATTTCTGCCTCAAAAACTATACAAGAAGAAATATTTTCTTGCACTGTGTAAATTAATTTTAATAAAAAAATAATAATATTTGTTTTTTTATCTAATTCTTATCTAGCTATTAATGCTATACAATGTAAGTTTGTAATTTATTCTTGTTCAAAGTTGCCAGTTACAAGTTACGAAATATATTGCTTTGACCCCAGCTTCCGATGATGATGCGGTTTTATAATAAAATTGCAAAATACTTAACTTAGTGTAAATCATAAGATTTTTATTTATTATTTAACCCATAATAATTGATCCATTTGGGGGTAATTGATTTAGTATACCGCACGTAGCAGGGTGAACAGAGGGAACCTGAAAATCTAGTGTTAAGACACTTCCATTTCCCACTTTCGTCTAAATTCTAGAGGCATTGCGGGCAGAACTGAACGCCGAAATTAGTCTCGTAGTCTCGTCTCTCTCGTCGTCTCTCTATTCAAAATAGTCATGGATATTGAAATAGCTGCATAATGTCTTATTTTACTATTCCTAACATTCCGCTAACACTCATGCCTTACACTCTCGGACAGCGGATATTATACAAAAAATAATAATTATCTTAAACATATACAGTGACCCCTATTTTACCTGTTGTTTACTCCCGCGTGTCATCTTCAAGTCCTTGATTGTAGATTTACCAATCTACACATTGAAGATGCTTTAATTAAGTTGATTTAAATAACAAATTATGCATAGATTCTTAAAATTTATTTCGTAATTTGTATTTTAATAGCCCAGGAATTTGAATGTGTTGAAGTTGTGCGCTCATCGCACAGAATGGGGTCCAATGCCATAAACGATAGACTGAGATGACTCGTATCTTTTAACCAGATTTATATCGACAAATTGTGAAATAAAATAGAAATTATGAAATATCACATTTGAACATGTACCAGTCATCTGTAAAATTAATCAAATTTTCGACAGAATTTAAAAAATTTTACAAATTACTAAAAAAAAAACAAAAAAATATATAAGTTTCACGCTGTATCCCGCAGGATAGGCAGAGGGAACCTAGTGTTAAAACACTGCATTTTCTCTGCATTTCACTGAATCTAAACACACTAGGAATCGAACCCACCACTATCGCATTCCTTACTGCACTAGTGTGTCAATTGTATGAAGGCTAAATAAAACTAGCTTTTAAGCCTAATATTCTAATCGTCTCTTACAATGCAAATCTTTATTAATATAGTAAATGTGAAAGTAAGTTTTGTTTGTTCGTTCCACTTTCGCGATTCAACCATTGAAGCACAGCCTATTTAATTTAGCATATAACTTATGGCATTTCGTGTATATCATTATTTAAAAAAAAAATACACTCGAGATCCCAGTTTCCGCCTATTTTTTGAGACATTGCAAAAAAAAAGCACAAAATTCAAAGCCATACTAAGTTATTTATTAGCATGAAGAAATGAAAATAACTCATTTTCCCCGAGTTCGAATCGAACCAACTACTATCGCTTTTAATGTCACTATTACATGTTATAATAATTTTATATGTAAAATATTACAAAACATAATATAAGGTTAAGAGATTTACTCATGTAGACATTAAAGGAATATGACATTGAGAGAAACAAACGAGGCATGTCTGGATTTGTTGTAGATATGCCAAAAACGAATCACATAAATACAATCAGATTTAAGAAATATGGGGGCCTATTTATGTACACACATCCGAGGTCTAATTATTAATATTATTTTTTATCTTTTTTCTATTTTTTTTTTATCTTTTTATGCAAAAGGAACTGGGATCCTAGTGTTAAGACACTCGACTCGACATTGTGCGTCAGTTTGCGAAACTAAACGCCGCGCTTTACTAAGTTAGCAAAGCGAGGAAATGTAAATAATTAATTCCCATGAGTGGAAATCGAACCGCTTACCGCTAGTGGAAAAAGAAATTAAATCCGTGAATGCCAATTAACTTTATGAAAGATCTTCACGAATCAGATTATCGTGAGATATCTAGTAGCCACCATTAGGTCTATTGTCTAAGAGACCTTGAAAAATTAAAATGTAATACATTGTTCCGAAATTCTTGAGGAAGAAAAAGTTCTTTGTTCAATTGTATGAGAATTTACACTAGCCACCGTTCTTGGTATTTAACTCATTTTTCTATAGGGGAAGCGGGGTAGGGAGCACACCTGGAAATCTTGTGTTTAGTTACATTCCATTCCCATTAAGATACTTATATCCTCGACTATATAACGAATTGGCAAAAAAATGGCGAGTGGCAAAACCCAACGCCGCGCTTTACCACGTTATCAGACCTGTATGAAGAGGTTGATGACAGTGGACGAGGCGAAAGAGGTTTGGCGTTCTGTTCTCTCTGACGAAGTAAAGTTAACTACCACAATCTTGAACACTGCCCCTTCCTTTATAAATATGGGTAATAAAGCTAAGCCGCTGGCATCTTTCCAGTGTTCAAAATACGGTTAAGTTTGAGCACACCGAGAGAGCCCAACAATCTCCATGCTTCGATTGGAATATCATCAGGTCCTACCGTTTCTCCGTTAACGATACCAACAAACATGATAAATATAAACTTTAACACCGGATAATTCACGAGTCACTTATCGATACATCGCCAACATCACGACCAACTTTGGGTCACAAAGCCAATGGGGTTAGCCATATTGTCCTCCATATTTGGCTATCATGGATTTGAAATATTAAAATAAAGAAGGTTTACTTTATGGGTGCTGTAATGTGAAAATGTCAGATTATCTCATATTATTTGAGGCCGCGTCAGTTCCTTTTGATATTCGGCTTTGAACTGTTCCTTTTTGTTCGTCGGTCGGTCATTCTTGTCACGTTTTTTTTGTAAGCATTATTTAATTGTGTTGCCTTAAATAGTAGCGGGTGGTTGTGGTTTTCTTTTGTGTTTGTTATAATTTAACAGAAACAATAGATAGGTTACTTAAGAAGCTTTTTCTTTTTTAAAGCACAAAGTGTTCACGCTATATCCTGTATATAGCAGGGTAGGCAGAGGGAACCAGGCGTTGAACACTCTCCGCTCCTCACTTTCCGCCGAATTTTTCGGGGCATTGCGTAATGAGTGGCGGAACTCAACGCCGGGCCCTGGTGCCAGAACAAAGAAATTAAAATATTAAAATTTCATCGTGCTGGAATCAAATCCACACAATTGTGCCACGACTGGCCACATTGTACGTGTCAGTTAAAAAATTCATGGCTTTCCACCGACAA
Organism: Heliconius cydno galanthus; assembly: GCA_036379175.1. Lineage (NCBI taxonomy): Eukaryota > Metazoa > Arthropoda > Insecta > Lepidoptera > Nymphalidae > Heliconius > Heliconius cydno. The sequence goes on from JAKRZM010000870.1 coordinate 322,863, forward strand.
AGTGGAGAGCGGAGTGTCTTCACACTAGGTTCTCTCTGCCTATCCTGCTACATGCAGGATACAGCGTGAAGCTGAAATGAAACGAAGCTATCTGTAGGCACTAGTACATACATATATCACATATCGTTATATCACGAAACAATTATAAATGATTATGCACCTTTCACTCAACAGCTACAATAGAGGTATAGAAGTGTACTCATATTATCTCAATCAATTGGAAGTATTAGAATAATTGCATTAAGCTAAGAGGTGTTACTTCGCAACGATCATTATCTCATACGTTCGTGTAATGGCAAACCTGTATAATTACTTGTTGTAATAGCTGAAAAAAATTGGTAAAGTGTGAGTCGGATTTCAAGAAACAATTTCGGGATTATAGAACAAGAAGAAGAAATTATTAAAGTTAAGTTTATGGGCGGGCAAATGCACTCATTTTGCATAAAATAAATAAAACTAAAAGTAGTCTATAACCAAAAGATTACTCTAGGTCCACGGGAAAGTACTGTATATAGCAATATCCGTGTATATTATGCCCGTATATTTTTAATAACGTTGTCGTTGTTAGAGACTTGGTTTTTAAGGCTTCAAAGTACTATCGACCTGCATATTTGAATTAGCAATTCTCTACGCGATCTGTAGATAAATGGTACTGACAGACCACAAAGATATCCTATGAGGGTACCGTTTTTCTTTTTGATGTACGAAAATCTAAAAATGGCATTTTTTTTGTACGATATTATATATTTGAAGTAAATGTATTTGAAGTTCTTATTATCTTCTCATTCGTCAATTCAAGTCCAGTCTTTTCTAGTTCTGAAGTAACACTTTAAAAATGTTAGAAATATTAACGAAATCAGTTTTATTATTTTCTTTTTAGCTTTTATTTTTTTTATATGTGAATACGATTTCTCTATTTCGCTAGCTTTTAAGAATACCTTAACCATGACATATGATCCAATTTATAGAATATTTACTCACTTTGTTTTTAAGTGCTATACGAATTATTCAAACACGATATATGCATTATATGTTTAAATATTTGTATAGTCAATTAGATTGCCATTTAGCGATCACCACTACATTTCTTGGTAATAAATATAAGATTTATTTAATGTTAAAATGGACAAATAAGATAATGGAATTTTTAGATAACTTTTTAAACGGGTTTTGTAGTAAGCAGAGGAAGTCTAGTGCTAAGATACTCCGTTTCCCACTTTCCCATTTTCGTGTCATTGCGGGTTGAGTTGTGGAACTTAATTCCATGCTTATTGTATCAAAACGGAAAGGGGAATAATTTAAATATAAACATTACTAATTGTAGGGATAGAACCTACAACTATCATGTTTAAAGTCAGACGGTCTCCTGAGGCGCAGTGGTTATACTCTACTTTAGTATTTTCAGAAGAAGGGCGCTATCAGTTACGAAAACAATGTTTTTCTTATCGTTTATATTCGTTCATCTTTCACAAGATTGACCTTACCCCCTGTACTTTCTACTTTTAACATTTTAAAATATACTTATAATTTGTTAAAGTGGATAAAATTTTAAAACATTATAATTACCAATAACTTCTAAAACCAACAAAAAAAAAACTTAAGAAATATGTTAGCTAAACTTTTTAATGCCTATTTGCAGAATTACTTAACGCTATGTGACAGAGCAATGGGGCCGTTGCTTGTTGACATGAATGACATACAGCGTGGTGGTAATACCGTGCTAAAATTATNAGAAAGTCATGGCTAAGGAACATCAAGGAATGGACTGGAATTAAAACCGCCGTAGATTTGATTCATTTGGCTAGGGACAGAACTAAGTATCCGAAGTTGACTGCCAACGTTCACTAGTTGGAGAGGCACATTAAGAAGAGAAGAAGAAGATAACCAAAAGATTATTAGGTCCACGGGAAAGTACCCTATATAGCAATATCCGTGTATATTATGCCCGTATATTTTTAATAACGTTGACGTTGTTAGAGACTTGGTTTTTAAGGCTTCAAAGGACTATCGACCTGCATATTTGAATTAGCAATTCTCTACGCGATCTTTAGATAAATGGTACTGACAGACCACAAAGATATCCTATGAGGGTACCGTTTTTCTTTTTGATGTACGAAAATCTAAAAATGGATTTTTTTTTGTACGATATATAGATGTATATCTGAAATAAATTGTGCTTATTATCTTCTCTTTCTTCAATTCAAGTCTTTTATAAATGTTGGAAATATTAAAGAAACCAGTTTTCTTATTTTCTTTTTAGCTTTTAATGTTTTTTTTATATGTGAATACGACTTCTTTATTTCGCTAGCTCTTCAGATTACCTTAACCATGACATATGATCCAATTTATAGAATATTTACTCACTTTGTTTTTAAGTGCTATACGAATTATTCAAACACGATATATGCATTATATGTTTAAATATTTGAATAGTCAATTAGATTGCCATTTAGCGATCACCACTTCATTTCTTGGTAATAGAAAATATAAGATTTATTTAATATTAAAATGGACAAATAAGATAATGGAATATTTAGATAACTTTTTAAACGGGTTTTGTAGTAAGCAGAGGAAGTCTAGTGTTAAGACACTCCGTTCTCACTTTCTGTTTAATTTTCGTATCATTGCGGGTTGAGTTGTGGAACTCAACGCCGTGCTTATTATAAACGGGAAAGGGAAATAATTTAAATATAAACCTTACCCATTGTAGGGATAGAACCTACAACTATCATGTTTAAAGTCAGACGGTCTCCTGAGGCGCAGTGGTTATACTCTACTTTAGTATTTTCAGAAGAAGGGCGCTATCAGTTACGAAAACAATGTTTTTCTTATCGTTTATATTCGTTCATCTTTCACAAGATTGACCTTACCCCCTGTACTTTCTACTTTTAACATTTTAAAATATACTTATAATTTGTTAAAGTGGATAAAATATTAAAACATTATAATTACCAATAACGATGTATACAAACAATTACTTCTAAAACCAACAAAAAAAACTTAAGAAATATGTTAGCTAAACTTTTTAACGCCTATTTGCAGAATTACTTAACGCTATGTGACAGAGCAATGGGGCCGTTGCTTGTTGACATGAATGACATACAGCGTGGTGGTAATACCGTGCTAAAATTATATCTTGATGCCGTCTTGACGAAGTTGTTGGGAGTTCGATTCCAAATCGAAGAAATGAATTAAGTTTATTAATACTTCCGCTCTGGTACCAAGGTAAAATCGCTTCAGTTCTGCCTCTCGACACGCAATGCCGCGAAAATTCTGCGAAAAATGGTGAACGGAGTTTCTTAACACTAGATTGTGTGCCTAACCTGCTATAAACGGGATACAGCGTGAAACTGAAAAAAAAAAAATAATAATTTTATCTGTTCTATAGTAGTTGACAAATAGGTTAACGTGTAAGATTTAATTGCAGTACATGCCTGGTTGAGCATAATGACAATGCTAGAAGCTTGTAGCGTAGTGATTGCGAAACCTCCTCCTCCTCCTCCTCCTCCGTCTCTCGAGATCAGCTTTGGATTCGAAATTGTTGCATGTAGCCATTTAATATGCAATTTCCTATTGCATCCCGCATATAACAGGATATTTGTAGAGGGAATCTAGAGTTCAGACACTCTGGTCTCCATTTTCTGCTAAATTCTTGAGGAAGTAATCCCTCAATTTGTCAATTCTTGAGGGAGTAGTCCCTCTAATTAAATATTAGTATAAATCGTTAAATATAAATTGGTATTGTTTTGAAGTTTTATTTGCAAATTGCAATATCTTACATGAAATGTAGAAGTAGAAAGTAAACTAAATTTTTATGATTAACGTATCTCTAGCAATAAATTTTAATTAATTAACATAAAAATATTACGATAATTAGAGTATAATTCACTTATATTTGTCTACTTAAGACTTGTTTTATAAATGAAACATTCTTAGTTGTTTCACATTTGTAGAAATTACGAAACGGTTACTTAATGGTGTTTACTTAATATTTTTCTAAATGGCATGTTATTAGGGTTCCGTACATCAAAAGGTAAAACCGGAATCGTTATAAGATAACTGTTGTCCAATCGTTGAGACCATTTGAGGTATCAAGCTGACATTAATATTGAATATTTAGGTCTATGGTCCGTCGAAGCCTCTAAAAAATTAATCTTTCAAGTCAACGGAATCAAAAGGTACAAACAAGTATTTACGCATCGATTTTACTGCATTTTGTATACAAAAAGCCGCATAATCAAAAGCTATAGGGAGGAATAACTTCTCATGGTAGGTACTGCAGTTATGAAATTTGGCATATAAAGTGAGGAGTAAGCAAATAAAGGAAAAAACCCAAAATTTATAATTATTTCATAGAAAAAAAAAAATTACAAACTTATATTTGCAGTTCATGTCATACAATATGAGAGCGTATGCCTGCAAACTTAAGTTTGTTATTTTGTAAGATATACTTCCCGTTGATCCTGAATTGGTATGGAAGCCTTCGAAGGCGAGCCCGACTCGACTCGACTTTCTCATAGAAAGAAAAGACAATAAGTACCTGCATTAGCCTGTTCTCCACTCTGTGACCACTTCTATTGATATAGAAATGTTTGCTCTTTATCAGGAAACATCGATAAGACCTCAAGATAAAAAAAAAATAACAAATCATAGCAATTTTATAGTTCAATATTTGTTAGATTTGGAAATAATTTGTTACATCTTTGTTTCAGAGTGGAGGGCGCCGCGAGAGTGAGGCGGGAGGCTGCGCGTGCGTCCCTCCCGCACCCGCGCCGCCCCACCCTCTGCGCGCCCTCGATGACATGCCGCCGGTGCTCAGGTACGAAAATAAATAATCAGCTTTACGCTGTATTCTGCACACAGCTGGGTAGGCAGAGAGAACATAGTGATAAGACACTCTGTTCCTCAAAACCCACCGAGTTTTTTGAGCCTTTGCCTGTTGAGTAGAGGAACCCACAACCGTCGCGTTACAGTCACACCTTGTGCCGTCGCTAAGCGACCGTTGCTAAGCAACGATTTGCAAAGTTTTTTGTTAGAAAACGTCACCCAAAATGATCTTGCTTAACGCATCTCTCTATTGAAAACTGAAAATCTATATCTATAAAATCGAAAGGTCACTCACTCATTACGAAATCTCAGAAACTACATGTGCTAGGAATCTCAAATTTTGCATAGGAGTTACTTATAGGACGTAGGTGCTCGCTAAGACGGGAATTTGCAATATTCGACTTCTAAGGGGTTGTTTTTGGGGTCGAAAGTTTGTATGAAACTTCGTTACTACAAATGTTAGGAGTCTCAAATTTTGCATAGACGTCACTAGGACGTAGTCATGGAGACAGAAATTAATAATAACATAGTTCACGCGGGTGTAACCGCGAGGGGGCCGCTAGTAATTTCATAAATATATTTAATAAATATTCGTATAGTTCAAGCGAGCGAAGCCGCTGGCGGTTGCTAGTATGATCTATAAATACATCTACAATACACTATAATTTCCAACTAATATTACAATAAGTTTAATAATATTTGACTAGGCCCATAGAAGCCATAACGAGCATATTGTAAACTGTGGTAACGTCAGATATTGCGAAATATGCCGTTGTATAATAGAAAGGTATGTTGGGTTATGACATTTCCTTATTACTAGGACTTGTTTTTGTTTAAACGTATATATAAGTATAATAAAATGTTTTAGTAGTTTATTAAGCCTATTTTTTATTATTGAAAAACAGATACTAATGTTTTTTTTCAATTATTTTTAAGTAAATTTGAAATTTATGTTAATATGGAAAATATAAGGCTGTCAGTCTTGAGGCCGTGCTGGCCTAGGGGCACTAGCATGTGACGGTAAACGCGACCACTCACAACCTTGTGGGTTCGATTCTCACTTAAGAAAATGAAGAATATACTTTTTTATTTCCTCGCTCTGGTAACGAACCAAAGCGCGTTCAGTTCCACCACTCACCACGCAATGCCTCCAGAATTTAGCGGAAGGTACGAAACGAAAGTGTGCCGGAGCGTTCCGGAGGTTCCCAGGTTCCGTCTGCCTACCCATGTGCGTTAAACATATAATCACAGGAAGCAATTTACATTTTCAATTACATAAATTGCATAAGCTATCAACAAAATAGAAAGAAAAGAACAAACAATAGTACAAACAGTATGGAATAGGAATTTACTGATTCATTGAAGAATAACTTTGAAATTGGCTGCAAATCACAAAAACTTATTGAACCTTGTACCTCAGTAATAAGGGTGATATTTGAATAACAAAAAACGTTAGCAACAAACCAGTTGTAAGGTCAACGACTTGACAATGACTTCGAAGCAATTTCGCATGCTTCGTGCGTATCTAGATTTAGTTGATTGTGGAAAATACCTTTTTACGTCAATTACTATCTGATATTCGTGTGATACCTCACGCATCTTACTTCGAAAAGAGGAGTTCTGCTGGAGATTGGGTAATAAACTTTAAGAACTATTTCAATACAAATAAAAAAATATATAACTACAGTAGCAACTCGATTAACCGGACTAATTGCTGTCGTTAATAATTCGGATAATCGAAAATCCGTATAAAAAGCAATTTAAACGTATTATTTGCGCATTTGAATTTGAATTACAAGCGGAGTACCTACCAAAATATTTTAATGGTGATAGAGTAGGGAACCTGGGTAGGGTACCTGGGATCCTAGTGTTAAGATATTCCATTCCCAATAAGACACTTCCGTTCCCCAATTTCCGTCAAGTTCTGGAGGCATTGTGTGTTGAGTGGCGAAATTGAGTGGAAGAACTGGACGCCTTGATGTCTTATTTTCTCTTCAATATTTACCATCAACCAACAACATTAGTATTACGTAACTGAAGATAAAATACATAATATTTTTGAAATCGAACCTGCATCTACCCTTAAAGAAAGCACCCCAACTACTAAGCAGCAAGTACCCCGATAAGTAATACATCATATCTAAAGCATTGTACAAAACGAATTGCAAGTGCATTAGACAGGTGTTTGCAAAATAAAATTATACATGCGGCGCGTGTAGTAGATGGGATCAGGGTTCCTTTATGGCCATTTGATTGTATCAGCATGTCGCTATAGCTTTATTTGAAGTGATGCAGTTTTAACCGACTTTGGAGAGTAATTATATGTGCTTGATGCCTGGCTACCCTGGTAAGGATGTGCGACTGTGGAGTTAAAAATATATGTTACTGCCAAATATGGGAAAGGATTGTCTCAACACTAGTTCGTTCCCCTCTGCTTTGTTGACCGTTTGTTTCTCTTTCTATAAACTTATTTATATCAAATATGCCATTTCTAGATTTATTGAAAATATTATTTGTTTGCTAAAAAATGGTTATCGCTGGAAATATTTTATAAGATTAGAAATTCTTAATACTAGATTCCCTCTGCCTATCCTGCTATAAGCGGGATACAGAGTGAAACAATTTTTATTAAATCCAATGGTAATAGGTATTGTTATTCCAATTCCAATATTATAAAATTCTCAAATCCAATCTTCCCACAGGTCAAACCCTCTATACACGGAGGAGGAGGAGCAAGAGGTAGTGATCATAGTGGACGAGGACGTTCCTGAGGACGCAGACCGCGTGCCCCGCAGAGCTCCATCCACATCATCTGGTAAAATCTGTTTATTATTTATTTTAATAAATAATAATATCAGAAGGAATATCAAGATAATTCTTGATATTCCTTCTGATAATTGTTTTGGTAAATGCTCACAATTTTTCTTGATATTATTTCTGTACGAATATATTAATAATTTTCAACAAACATAATTATGTATTACAATTTTTAACCGACTTCTGTAAAAAAGGAGGTTATCAATTCGACTGTATTTTTATTTATTTTTTACAAATTTTAATTTTATACTTTTACAACAAATAAAAATAATTTAACAATTAAATTAAATGAGTTTCTTTAATATTATTCTATTAGTTAATTATTCATAAGACACCTTTACCTAGAGTCAGAGCCGACCACTAGTTCTCTCTCTGTATTCATGAAAGATCATTAATTTTAATTCTGTAACTTGAACTGTTGATCTATGCTTGATTAATTATTATCGAAACAACTTTCCGTTCTGAAGCTTCATAATTAATTATATAGACAAATTCTCATGAAACAGTCGCACACAAAACAAAAAAATAATTAGAAATGGCATTTGTAGCGCCATTGAGAAATATTTGACTAAGATTTTAAATAAGAGATGATTGTACATTAAATAAGTCATACAATATAAAATATTTGAAGAATAAGTGTAAAGAATGGAGAAGACAGAGATTGATTATTAGCTTATGTCAACATACCCTGGATAGTAAAATAATAAAATTACTGCAAAAATATCCTCGGCTTTGAGCTTTTATTTTACGATTTTAAAGGGTTGGAACCAATAAAACAGTCATTTCGTATATTTTTTTCATCTCTCGCCATATTTTACACATAGGGTAGGCAGAGGGAACCTGGGAACCTTAAAACATTTCCGTTCCCCATTTTCCGCAGATATTCTGAAGGCATTGCGTGTCGAGTGGCGGAACCAAATGCTTTGCCCCGACTACAGTGTGAAGAAATGAAAATATTAAATCTTTCAGTTCCTCGAGTGGAAATCGAACCCAAAACCTGTCACGTTTAGTCAAAGAATAACCTTCTATAAATGATAAAATAAACGAATTTTAAATTAATCTGAATACATGCATAATTTAGCAAGACTGTTTTTATTTATGCAATAATGTATTGCTTTACATAGCACGGAAGGCGGTAAATTACCTTAAAATTAAATTTTGTGTGTCTACTACCGCCAGTTAATTAATGCTTTTGAAGTTTAATTAGTTAACTTTAACTTTGAAGGTAATAATTCGACATTTGTAATTAGTTTAGCTATATCTTTAACTAGCGGCCCGCTCGCGGTTTCACCCGCGTGAACTATGTTATTATTAATTTCTGTCTCCATGACTACGTCCTAGTGACGTCTATGCAAAATTTGAGACTCCTAGCATTTGTAGTAACGAAGTTTCATACAAACTTTCGACCCCAAAAACAACCCCTTAGAAGTCGAATATTGCAAATTCCCGTCTTAGC